>OY759268.1:28032474-28062474 GCA_963662155.1 Lamellibrachia columna
ATGTCTTCATGCATACCACATGGTGTCAAATGTCTCCATATATATCACACATGGGTAAATGTCTCCACACATATCACATGGTGGTGAACGTCTCCATACATATCACACAGCAGTAAATGTCGCCTTACATGTCACATAGCAGTCGATGTCTCCATGCATGTCACATGGTGGTCAATGTCTCCATGCATACCATATGACGGTCAATGTCTGCATACATATCACATAGTGGTAAAAATATCCATGCATGTCACATGACGGTCAATGTCTCCACGCATATCACATGATGTCAAATGTCTCCATACATATCACACAGGCGTAAATGTCTCCACACATATCACATGGTGGTAAATGTCTCCATACATATCACACAGCGGTAAATGTCTTCATACATGACACATGGCGGTCAATTTCTCCATACATGTCACATGTCGGTCAATGTCTCCATGCATGTCACATGGTAGTCAATGTCTCCATGCATATCAAATGATATCAAATGTCTCCATGCATATCATATGGTGGTCAATGTCACCATGCATGTTACATGGCGGTCAATGTATCCATGCATATCACATGGTGTAAAATGTCTCCGTATATATCACACAGTGGTAAATGTCTTCATGCATGTCACATGAGGGTCAATGTCTACACGCATATCACATGGTGTCAAATGTATCCATACATATCACACAGGGTTAAATGTCTCCACACATATCACATGGTGGTAAACGTCTCCATACATATCACACAGTGGTAAATGTCTCCATACGTGTCACATAGCAGTCAATGTCTCCATGCATGTCACATTGTGGTCAATGTCTCCACGCATATCACACAGTGGTAAATGTCTCCATGCATGTTACATGGTGTCAAATGTCTCCATACATATCACACAACGGTAAATGTCCCCATGCATGTCACATGGTGGTCAATGTCTCCATGCACGTTACATGGCATTCAATGTCTCCATGCATGTCATATGGCAGTCATTGTCTCCATGAATACCACATGGTGTCAAATGTCTCCATACATGTTACATAGCGGTCAATGTCTCCATGTCAATGTATCCATGCATGTCATATGGCAGTCAATGTATCCATGCATACCACATGGTGTCAAATGTCTCCATACATGTCACATGGCGGTCAATGTCTCCATACATATCACACAGGGTTAAATGTCTCCAAACATATCACATGGTGGTAAACGTCTCCATACATGTCTCATAGCAGTCAATGTCTTCATGCATGTCACGTTGTTGTCAATGTATCCACGCATATCACACAGTGGTAAATGTCTCCATGCATGTCACATGGTGTCAAATGTATCCATACATATCACACAGCGGTAAATGTCTCCATGCATGTCACATGACGGTCAATGTCTCCAGGCATGTCTCATGACAGTCCATGTCTTCATGCATACCACATGGTGTCAAATGTCTCCATATATATCACACATGGGTAAATGTCTCCACACATATCACATGGTGGTGAACGTCTCCATACATATCACACAGCAGTAAATGTCGCCTTACATGTCACATAGCAGTCGATGTCTCTATGCATGTCACATGGTGGTCAATGTCTCCATGCATACCATATGACGGTCAATGTCTGCATACATATCACATAGTGGTAAAAATATCCATGCATGTCACATGACGGTCAATGTCTCCACGCATATCACATGATGTCAAATGTCTCCATACATATCACACAGGCGTAAATGTCTCCACACATATCACATGGTGGTAAATGTCTCCATACATATCACACAGCGGTAAATGTCTTCATACATGACACATGGCGGTCAATTTCTCCATACATGTCACATGTCGTTCAATGTCTCCATGCATGTCACATGGTAGTCAATGTCTCCATGCATATCAAATGATATCAAATGTCTCCATGCATATCATATGGTGGTCAATGTCACCATGCATGTTACATGGCGGTCAATGTATCCATGCATATCACATGGTGTAAAATGTCTCCGTATATATCACACAGTGGTAAATGTCTCCATGCATGTCACATGAGGGTCAATGTCTACACGCATATCACATGGTGTCAAATGTCTCCATACATATCACACAGGGTTAAATGTCTCCACACATATCACATGGTGGTAAACGTCTCCATACATATCACACAGTGGTAAATGTCTCCATACGTGTCACATAGCAGTCAATGTCTCCATGCATGTCACATTGTGGTCAATGTCTCCACGCATATCACACAGTGGTAAATGTCTCCATGCATGTTACATGGTGTCAAATGTCTCCATACATATCACACAACGGTAAATGTCCCCATGCATGTCACATGGTGGTCAATGTCTCCATGCACGTTACATGGCATTCAATGTCTCCATGCATGTCATATGGCAGTCATTGTCTCCATGAATACCACATGGTGTCAAATGTCTCCATACATGTTACATAGCGGTCAATGTCTCCATGTCAATGTATCCATGCATGTCATATGGCAGTCAATGTATCCATGCATACCACATGGTGTCAAATGTCTCCATACATGTCACATGGCGGTCAATGTCTCCATACATATCACACAGGGTTAAATGTCTCCAAACATATCACATGGTGGTAAACGTCTCCATACATATCACACAGTGGTAAATGTATCCATACATGTCTCATAGCAGTCAATGTCTTCATGCATGTCACGTTGTTGTCAATGTATCCACGCATATCACACAGTGGTAAATGTCTCCATGCATGTCACATGGTGTCAAATGTATCCATACATATCACACAGCGGTAAATGTCTCCATGCATGTCACATGACGGTCAATGTCTCCAGGCATGTCTCATGACAGTCCATGTCTTCATGCATACCACATGGTGTCAAATGTCTCCATATATATCACACATGGGTAAATGTCTCCACACATATCACATGGTGGTGAACGTCTCCATACATATCACACAGCAGTAAATGTCGCCTTACATGTCACATAGCAGTCGATGTCTCCATGCATGTCACATGGTGGTCAATGTCTCCATGCATACCATATGACGGTCAATGTCTGCATACATATCACATAGTGGTAAAAATATCCATGCATGTCACATGACGGTCAATGTCTCCACGCATATCACATGATGTCAAATGTCTCCATACATATCACACAGGCGTAAATGTCTCCACACATATCACATGGTGGTAAATGTCTCCATACATATCACACAGCGGTAAATGTCTTCATACATGACACATGGCGGTCAATTTCTCCATACATGTCACATGTCGTTCAATGTCTCCATGCATGTCACATGGTAGTCAATGTCTCCATGCATATCAAATGATATCAAATGTCTCCATGCATATCATATGGTGGTCAATGTCACCATGCATGTTACATGGCGGTCAATGTATCCATGCATATCACATGGTGTAAAATGTCTCCGTATATATCACACAGTGGTAAATGTCTCCATGCATGTCACATGAGGGTCAATGTCTACACGCATATCACATGGTGTCAAATGTCTCCATACATATCACACAGGGTTAAATGTCTCCACACATATCACATGGTGGTAAACGTCTCCATACATATCACACAGTGGTAAATGTCTCCATACGTGTCACATAGCAGTCAATGTCTCCATGCATGTCACATTGTGGTCAATGTCTCCACGCATATCACACAGTGGTAAATGTCTCCATGCATGTTACATGGTGTCAAATGTCTCCATACATATCACACAACGGTAAATGTCCCCATGCATGTCACATGGTGGTCAATGTCTCCATGCACGTTACATGGCATTCAATGTCTCCATGCATGTCATATGGCAGTCAATGTCTCCATGAATACCACATGGTGTCAAATGTCTCCATACATGTTACATAGCGGTCAATGTCTCCATGCACGTCACATGGCAGTCAATGTTTCCATGCTTGTCATATGGCAGTCAATGTCTCCATGCATACCACATGGTATCAAATGTCTCCATACATGTCACATGGTGGTCAATGTCTCCATGCATGTAACATGGTAGTCAATGTCTCCATGCATACCACATGGTGTCAAATGTCTCCATACATATCACACAGAGGTAAATGTCTCCACACATATCACATTGTGGTGAACGTCTCCATATATATCACACAGTGGTAAATGTCTCCATACGTGTCACATAGCAGTCAATGTCTCCATGCATGTCACATTGTGGTCAATGTCTCCACGCATATCACACAGTGGTAAATGTCTCCATGCATGTCACATGGTGTCAAATGTCTTCATACATATCACACAACGGTAAATGTCCCCATGCATGTCACATGGTGGTCAATGTCTCCATGCACGTTACATGGCATTCAATGTATCCATGCATGTCATATGGCTTTCAATGTCTCCATGCATACCACATGGTGTCAAATGTCTCCATACATGTTACATAGCCGTCAATGTCTCCATGCACGTCACATGTCAGTCAATGTCTCCATGCATGTCATATGGCAGTCAATGTCTCCATGCATACCACATGGTGTCAAATGTCTCCATACATGTCACATGGCGGTCAATGTCTCCATACATATCACACAGGGTTAAATGTCTCCAAACATACCACATGGTGTCAAATGTCTCCATACATATCACACAGAGGTAAATGTCTCCACACATATCACATTGTGGTGAACGTCTCCATATATATCACACAGCGGTAAATGTATCCATACATATCTCATAGCAGTCAATGTCTTCATGCATGTCACGTTGTGGTCAATGTCTCCACGCATATCACACAGTGGTAAATGTCTCCATGCATGTCACATTATGTCAAATGTCTCCATACATATCACACAGCGGTAAATGTCTCCATGCATATCACATGACGGTCAATGTCTCCAGGCATGTCACATGGCAGTCAATGTCTTCATGCATACCACATGGTGTCAAATGTCTCCATATATATCACACAGGGGTAAATGTCTCCACACATATCACATGGTGGTGAACGTCTCCATACATATCGCACAGCAGTAAATGTCTTCATACATGTCACACAGTAGTCAATGTCTCCATGCATGTCACATGGTACTAAATGTCTCCATGCATACCACATGGTGTCAAATGTCTCCATACATATCACACAGAGGTAAATGTCTCCACACATATCACATATCACATGGTGGTGAACGTCTCAATACATATCACACCGCGGTAAATGTATCCATACATGTCTCATAGCAGTCAATGTCTTCATGCATGTCACGTTGTTTTCAATGTCTCCACGCATATCACACAGTGGTAAATGTCTGCCACGTGGGAACGCACAAGCCAAAGTCCACCAACAACGACTGACCAGTGTCGAAAAAGACAAGACGAGTGGAAGCGCACAAGCCAAAGTCCACCAACAGTGACTGACCAGTGTGAAAAAGACAAGACGAGTGGAAGCGCACAAGCACAAGTCTACCAACAGCGACTGACCAGTGTCAAAAAAGACAAGACGAGTGGAAGCGCACAAGCCAAAGTCCACCAACAGCGACTGACCAGTGTGAAACAGACAAGACGAGTGGGAACGCACAAGCAAAAGTCCGCCAACTTTTCCCGCTGCATGCACGAACTTTCGTCCGCTAGGTTTCAGTCTGCTAGCAGGGTGAAAAGGCGTGACTTCGTTCGAACGTTCCAGAAAGCGACGGTGTTTGTTTTGTTGACCTTGACCTTGACCTTTTGACATCGCGGTGTTCTTGCAGACTCGTGGTGAAATAGGTGGTACGTAGATGTCGACGCGAAACGAAATACGTCGAAAGGTTCTCGATATAATGCAAAGATGCGATATGCGTCGCATAGCTTACATGTACGGCTACGTTTTTCCCGCTGCATGCACGAACTTTCATTCGCTAGGTTTCAGTCTGCTAGCAGGGTGAAAATGCGGGATGTTGTTTCTTTTCGTGAGCGTGGAAAATTCCATCACGTCGTTCGAATGTTCCAGAAAAGGAGGAAAAAAACTACACGAAACCGGTTTGAACCGGTTCAAACCGGTTCTGTACCCAGACACGTCTCGAAAAGCGCGTCATAATCGTCAGTAGTAAACCGAAGACGACAGAATCAGGGTTACTAACCCTAACCCTAACCCTAACTGACAATTGTATCAGTACAAAAGGTCGGTGATCTTTGACCTTTCATTAGGGTCACTAACCCTACAGGGTTCGTATTAGGGTTCACTACAGACGACATAATTAGGGTTCTAACCCTAACCCTAACTGACTTTTGACCTTCGACCTTGCCCCGCAGCGCCGTCTGGTAATCGTATCATCGCAAAAACAACATGGCAGCAAAACAAGATGGCCACCTCCATGGAGAGGTCACGTGACATACAAATGAAGAGCTGTGAAGTCATAGGTCACGTGACGGCTCTCGACCCATCAGAACCGTCGACACGTTTGACACGTAGCGCCCCTGGCGACAATATTACCGCAAAACAATGTCTCGGGGGCGATAATAGGGATGACACGTTGCGCCATCTGGCGACGGTTTCACCACAAAAGGGTGTAATTTATGCTAATTTATACAAATTTATACAAATGAGCTGTGACGTCAGTGGTCACGTGACGGCTCTCGACCAATCAGATCAGTCGAAACTAGGTCACAAACCGTCGACACAATTGACCCGTAGCGCCCCCTGGTGACGGTTTCACTACAAAACGGTGTAATTTATGCTAATTTATGTAATTTTATGCAAATGAGATGTGACATCACAGTTCACGTGACTGCTCTCGACCAATCAGAATGATCAGGGAATATACGGTGGCGCCCCAGCGGCAATAAGCGCACGACCAATCATAACGCTCCATTTCAAATTTTAACCAATCAGAATGAGCCCCAAAATCTCCTCATTTTTAAGGATTGAAAAAGACACATACTACTCTAGATTCATCCAGCTATGACCATCTATATATATATATATATATATATATATATATATATATATATATATATATATATATATATATATATATATATATATATGTATGTATGTATGTATGTATGTATATATATATATATATATATATATATATATATATATATATATATATATATATATATATATATATATATATATATATATATATATATATATATATATATATATATATATATATATATATATAGATGGTCATAGCTGGATGAATCTAGATACACCTGAAGCAACGATCTTTCTGAGACATCGCCGAGGAACTGTGTGCAAGAGTTGTTGGCCCCGTTCGTGAAACTTCTTTGCCGTACGCCATTACCTCATTGCGCTGTTTACTGACTGCTACTCGTGCAAGACTTTCTGCAGGCGATATTATGGTGAGTATTGGACTTAATGTGGTGTGCGAACTATTGAAGGCGTGGCCTACGAAATTGGGCGATTTTAGAGAACATTTTAATATGTAACAAGATGGTCTGGGCATGCAATGGAAGTCGGCTGTTAGACGCTGCAACTTGAGAAATGTTACATCGAATCAAGGCTAGTGTTTATATCCAGTTAGTCGTGGCTTAGGCCGAGCTACGTATTAATTATTCACACAAAAGATTATAATAAAACATTATAATTTTTCTTACATTATAATTTAGTTGACTTCGTGTAATTGACATGTATTGTTTATATTATTTGTTCAATTTAGTTGACTTCGGGTAATTGACATGTATTGTTTATATTATTTGTTCAATTTAGTTGAATTCGGGTAATTTACATGTATTGTTTTTATTATTTGTTTAATTTAGTTGACTTCGGGTAATTGACATGTATTGTTTATATTATTTGTTCAATTTAGTTGACTTCGGGTAATTGACATGTATTGTTTATATTATTTGTTTAATTTAGTTGACTTCGGGTAATTGACATGTATTGGTTATATTATTTGTTCAATTTAGTTGACTTCGGGTAATTGACATGTATTGTTTATATTATTTGTTTAATTTAGTTGACTTCGGGTAATTGACATGTATTGGTTATATTATTTGTTCAATTTAGTTGACTTCGGGTAATTGACATGTATTGTTTATATTATTTGTTTAATTTAGTTGACTTCGGGTAATTTACATGTATTGTTTTTATTATTTGTTTAATTATGCGAAGCGCAAACCACCTGACGAGACGTTAGAATTATCAGTTATGCTGATATATAATTAGAAACATTGGAAATTATATATGTTAATTTGCTCAAAAGGTTTAAGTAACACAGCTACTAAAACGTGAATAGGTAATTTACAATGATTCTTGCTCAAGTTAAAGAGCACATAGATAGTGCAACGTAAAAGTAGCTGTGTTGATTCTATGCCTATTTCCATCAAGCAAATAACTGTGCTATCAAACGCAAACGTATTATATAAACACAGCCGCCCAGGAACACAATGGGTGCGCTGGTCATATAACCATGTCCTCCATACTATCGACGTAAACAGGGATCCGTTTGTGTGTGTGCATGCGTGTGCATGCGTGTGTTTGCGTGTGTGTACGCACGCGTTCGTCGTTTTTTTAGTTATAATTTATGTAATTATACTATATATTATAAGACCGAGACTGGGATGGGAGGACTGTGTCAAGAGAGATTTGATGGGAGTGGGAGGGGAGAACGAGAGCGAGGGATGGGGGACTGGGAGGTAGAACGAGAGCGAGGGATGGGGGGAGTGGGAGGGGAGAACGAGAGCGAGAGAGCGCTTGGTCTCTCACTAAAACCGTGCGCGCTATATAGCTACATATTCTAACCATACAACTATAATATTAGTATTATCTTCAGGCCAGGCATGACGACATTAACGGGGCGTTCACGCTTGCGTTCACCCGGGACCACAAGTAATCGTTGTTCGGCTGATCGCAGGGAACGCGTGGCGCAGTGGTTATTCAACATGTCTGCTAAAATCTGCTGAGCCATGTAATGTAAACAAGGAAGAGACTCGCGGGATAATCTTAGACTAATCATGCTGTGAGTTGGTAGCCAGTGGAAATCCAGGAAAATTTGAACAATTTGTGATTATTGTTGTGTTAAGGTGACTTTTCTAAGGGACTTTTTCAAGTGTGGGTTTTTATCGGGGTGTTTTACCTGTCATAGAGCACTTCGATACTGTGCTTATGGAAAACACATCGGGCTGACGTTATACCTGACCACACCTGAACATAACCAGTAGTTCTCTATGATGATACATTTATGCAGGTACACGCACGCACGCACTCACACCGCGCCACTGCCAATAAGTGTACCGTTATTACACGGCGTGGTTTCCAATTCACAAAACTGTTCTAAGCGGTTTTCTACTGACCAGTTGGCGTTGTTTGTAGAACATAATATAGCCGGGGAATAATTTCATATTGTTTTCATATTTGGGCGTCACAAGCATCTCTTTATGAGAGGCACATCTGAACACGCACGCACCTACACTTGCACACGCACACAGAGACGCAGGCTCACGTGACGCTTGCACGCACTCAAACACGCACACACGAACGCAAGCATGCCCACATGTACACACGCACGCACGCACGCACGCACGCATGCACACACGCAAGAACGAACGAACGCACGCACGCACAAACACACACACAATCACACAATGGTACCGGTTATTAATACAATATTGTATTCAATCCATATAACCATTCAGCCGCTGGCGATCCACCACATTCTAACACATCCTATCACGTACGCTACAGTTACTGTGCGATAAGCACTCGCGCCGTTCACACAACAGACGTATACAGTGGCACAACCCAGACTTCGCTCAACTGCCAGGAGATTGGGTCTCGGCTACGTTCGTTTCACCGACTTCATATATTTGTCGTGCTTTTGAGACTCGTTGTTCCTTGTGACCTCGACGGATACCGCTTCCATCGCCACGTCAACGGGGTGTGTCTCGAAGTCACAACAATCACGTCAACGGGTTGTGTCTCGAAGTCACAACAATCACGTCAACAAGGTGTGTCTCGAAGTCACAACAATCACATCAACAAGGTGTGTCTCGAAGTCACAACAATCACATCAACAATTTGTGTCTCGAAGTCACAACAATCGCGTAAACAGGGTATGTCTCGAAGTCACAATAATCAGGAGATAACAAGGAAACCTACATCATCGATAGTTTATACAAAGGTTATACACCATGGTTTTGTAGACTGTGTCATAGCGTGTTTGTACAGGAGACGTAATCTACGTGTTGCAATATGCTTCTATATATAAGGCGGCATTATTGGTGTCGGGTAGTGACTATGTCAACGGTGAGTGTCACTACGTCACACTGTTCACAAGACCACAAATATAGCATACGTCATTGATAGCTGCACGGGTAACTCTTTAAATAACCATGGTTTATATCGTGGTTACATGTCATAACATGATTGTACAGAGTTGGGTGATACCACGTGTTTGAAATAATCGATGTGTTTCGGTATGCCTCGCAATATAAATAATGGAGTTATAGCATCCAAACACTTACAGTTCAGCGCTCCAACACGTCAGTCGCTAAGACGAGACGAGCACGCATTCGGTATCTACAGAGGTAAAGTCTTTCAGACAGTCTGTGTTCACCCAACGATGGGTTTCAGCCGCGGGATGTAATATCAGGAAGCGTTGAGCACGAAACTGAGTTTTATACCTGGTTGTTACTATCGGCTTCTTAGTCGGATGATTTATTTATTCGCTACTTCAAAAAGTGTATTAAACTTAAAATGTTCATAGGTTATATTCATTGTCTGTCACCGCTTGTACGGGAAACAATAAGACATATTCGCGTCATCTATAAATAGTTAGCCAACCAGCACACGATGTAAAACTCCGTCGTCAATTGGCTTAGCCCGTCGGTTCGTTGATGTTCGAATCAATAATATGTGAATAGTTTAAGGACGAGACTATTTGCAAAGCAGCTCTTACATCCACGTCAAATTTAAGCGTACTTAATACTGGTGTTGTATTGGGTGCTGTTGGAAGTCAGCAACTTGACAGTAACAAGAACAGTCCTTGGATTAGCACAACAGAATCGAACGTGGCGAGACTTCGAATACTCATCTAACGTAATCTAGAAATAATTCCAAGTGTTGCAAAAGAAGAAGCTCCATTGTCAATCATAGAATATATACATTCATAAGAAGCAAGAAAATGCGTAACGCCTCGAGGCAAACATCGCGTCAAAGCCCCAACCTGCATGAAAGACCACGATACTCAAACTACATTCTGCACACGCGCAACTAAATTGTGAACAATGATTGGTTGATTCCTGCGAATAAGGATAACTTTGTTGTAATTCGCAGAGCGGCTCTGCGAATAACCAGTGCGATAGAATAAATATTATGCGCAGACGGTTTAATAAAAGTGTGCGTACTTATGTTAAAATTAAAATGTTCTATCGACTTGACCTGGTTGTCTGATCTGGTAACTCGCAAAAGAGTGAATAGTCCCGTGTTATTGTATATAAGGCCGGATCACTTCTGTCATTTGTTTCGTCGAATTTTGACGGAATCCCATCAATAAAAATGTAATAGTATATCCGATTATTTAAACCAAGGTGTGACGTCCAGAGCAATACAAATCGATGTCTCACTTATATAAACAGATGCACGTGCGTCGAACAATTTGTACAAACACGCATGGCGTAATGGACACTGGATAGGTCCAATGGTCGTTAAATGTGTCCGAAACGAGATGTACTAAAATCGATTTGAAACGAGATGTGCGAAAATCGAATTGAATTGGGACTTTAATCCAAAATATTTGTGAGTTAAGCATAAGAAACTAATGTCCGGCGACCTCACACGAACGGAACGCAGTGATGATAACGATGCCGTCTCATACACCGCCGGTAGCCGCCTACACAAGCCGCTCATGACGCTTGCTCCATGTTGAGACTTTGGCAACAACTAACGCAGCGGCCACATCGTACACACAGTAGGTGACGGTCGTGTTAGAGATCCTGAATCCACGACTGATTGTGTCTCTTCCGAAAGTCACAGGCCAAGTGGAGTGAACGACACTGCCCAAGTTTTGAAATGACAGCCGGGATTCGAACCCCGGTCGTCTCTATTGAGAGTTCATCACTATGAGACGGCAGCATCCACTCGAACCCCGGTCGCCTCTATTGAGAGTTCGTCGTTTTGAGACAACAGCATCCATTCGAACCCCGGTCGTCTCTTTTGAGAGTTCGTCGTTTTGAGACGACAACATCCATTCGAACCCCGGTCATCTCTATTGAGAGTTCGTCGTTTTGAGACAACAGCATCCATTCGAACCCCGGTCATCTCTATTAAGAGTTCGTCGCTTTTAGACGACAGCATCCACTCGAACCCCGGTCGTCTCGATTGAGAGTTCGTCGTTTTGAGACGACAACATCCATTCGAACACCGGTCATCTCTATTGAGAGTTCGTCGTTTTGAGACAACAGCATCCATTCGAACCCCGGTCATCTCTATTGAGAGTTCGTCGCTTTTAGACGACAGCATCCACTCGAACCCCGGTCGTCTCGATTGAGAGTTCGTCGTTTTGAGACAACAGCATCCATTCGAACCCCGATCATCTACATCGAGAGTTCGTCCCTTTGAGACAACAGCATCCATTCGAACCCCGGCCGTCTCGATTGAATGTTCGTCGCTTTGAAACGACAGCATCCATTCGAACCCCGGTTGTCTCTTTTGAGAGCTCGACGCCTCACATCAATATTGAATCAACCGACTCGGCGCTTCCCACTGCCACTTTCTGATACCGTTCGCTGATGTACGATTATAGCCACGCAAGCGCCTTGTCAGTGATGTCGATTGAGTTCTCAAGTCGAGTCATCAACAACTCATGATCGACTGTATCAAATGCGCACGACAAATTAAGCATCGCGAGGATTGTTGTACATTTTGTATCCAGTGCCCCGGCGATGTCATTTTTGATAAGGAGTAGCGCTGTTTCTGTAGAGTGGCCGCGACGGTATGCAGATTGAAAAGGGTCGCGCAAAGCATTTTCATCAATTTGTGTGCTAATTTGTTTTGCAACCACTTTTTCAACCAGATTCGACACAAATGGCAAGTTCGACACAGGGCGGTAGTTATGTAAGATGTCTTTATCCAGCGTAGATTTTTTTAAAGTGGCTTAACGTTTGCATGCTTGAAATCGGCAGGTACATTTGATGTGGTGAGAGAGGCGTTTATCGTAGTGGCGATTAGTGGCACTAACTCATGTGAACATTGCTTTAGTAGCCACGTTGGTATTTGATCTAATTCGCACGATTTAACCGGAGCGGATGCAACTAATCGTTCGACGTCCGATTCTGTGACTGTCCCAAAGCAGACTAGTGGGTCACCACTGAATACCGCGTCGTCGCTCATAGCGGCCATCGTAGTGTGTGAACGAACTTCACAGCAGTCGACGATGTCTTTCCTGATGTTCGATACTTTCTCAGTAAAGTGAACACTAAATCGTTGCGCCATGTCCACCGGACACACATACGTTGCGCCATGTCCACCGGACACACATACGTTGTGCCATGTCCACCGGAAACACATACGTTGCGCCATGTCCACCGGACACACATACGTTGCGCCATGTCCATCGGACACACATACGTTGCGCCATGTCCACCGGACACACATACGTTGCGCCATGTCCACCGGACACACATACGTTGTGCCATGTCCACCGGAAACACATACGTTGCGCCATGTCCACCGGACACACATACGTTGCGCCATGTCCACCGGTCACACATACGTTGCGCCATGTCCACCGGACACACATACGTTGCGCCATGTCCACCGGACACACATACGTTGCGCCATGTCCACCGGACACACATACGTTGCGCCATGTCCACCGGACACACATACGTTGCGCCATGTCCACCGGACACACATACGTTGCGCCATGTCCACCGGACACACATACGTTGCGCCATGTCCACCGGACACACATACGTTGCGCCATGTCCACCGGGCACACATACGTTGCGCCATGTCCACCGGACACACATACGTTGCGCCATGTCCACCGGACACACATACGTTGCGCCATGTCCACCGGACACACATACGTTGCGCCATGTCCACCGGACACACATACGTTGCGCCATATCCACCGGACACACACACGATGACATTGTCGTTATGTTGATACCAATGAGGTTTCTTGTCATTTCTTGTGATATGAGTCGGTAGCGTGGCCGCTTTGTGAGACACATCTGAATGCCCCAGCATATCATGACTGACTGTACAACGGTTATATAAATCACGAGAGAGCGAGAGCGAGGGCAACTGTTCATAATTGAAGAAACAAGATTTAGCAAGACTTATCATGATTGCCATCCAAAACAGAGCTTTATTCAGGATCAAAATGTTACTAGTCCAAACATTTCCCTGCGGATGTTTGCGTGTGTGTGCAACCTAGTGCGCGTGTGCGTACGAACACATGAGTGGCCACGCAGTTTTACTGTTGAGCACTTGAAATACAGTGATATGTCCTGCACGTTTGATACACACAAACATTAACACATAATACAATTCAATAAATGTATTCATATGGAAGCAGCATTCATAACGTGTAAATACACATTCCTACAAATAAACCTTTCAGAAACTATATGAAAGAGCAACACGATAATTATATTTAAATAGGTTAACCTTGACAAAACAGAATATATATTTATATATATGCTAAAAGAACAGTTGTAAAACCACCATTACTAGAAATAGTTAAACTGGATAAAACACAAAGACAACATTCTAAATAATTGCTCAAGTACTTTAGCCATTATAAGTGGAATAAAACGATCGCTACCTCTTAATATAGAGAGCATCTTATATAGCGCATTGATACTGCCACGATTAAGCTACAGCCTAATGGGATGAAGCCACAGCCTAATGGGATGAAGCTACATCCTAATGGGATGAAGCTACAAATGGTATATAATAAAAAAACTGCTAAAGAAAGCTGTTTCAATTATATGTATATACAAATGTAACAATGCTCACAATGTTTTTATAGCTCATAAGTCAACAACATATCAAAATTATAAAACAAGATTCAAAATTGCATTATAAATTCACACATCACAAACCCCAATTTACAGGCTCTGGGGAAAGTGCGACTCTTACACGGGCTACACTGATCAGAGACCAAAGGTTTGTTGGCACTGAAAGTGGCGTGCAGTCGCGCTCGCTGACAGTATTGCTTTCCAGAGGGATGACGTCGTTGTTAGGCGTAGGGGGTTCAACGTCGGCGATGCACATTTGCCGGAACGAAAATTACAGGAGGCGTTGAACTCGCTTGCGAATCATTTACTAAACTCTGCGGTGTTGAAGCGTTGTGAGTGACGAACAGTGTTATCGCTTGTGTTTTCCGAATTTTCCGCATCACAAACTTTTTACTTCGCCGACAAATGAGACAGTGATCCATTCCACGAAGTGCGTTTATTTATACAATACCGTCTAGGAAGAAATGAACATTTGGCACGGCAGCCGTGGTATTCATGCATTTTGCTGAAACTACGTGTTTGGGCCCCGTTTTAAGCTGGCTTCTAATGTTAGATGTACACTTTCAGTGATATTGGAGGGTATCTACGGTTCTGAATCGGGACCGTAGATTTCGTTGATTGGAAAATAGCGAGTTGTAAAGTTGTAAAACATGTGATGAAGAAAGCCGAGCATGGCGTGGGACAGAAAGTTTCATGTGAGGGATCGTAACTGAAGGACGGGTGTTATTATACAAAGACAGGCTATACCCGTCTGGAAAAAAATTCTTGCCCGTCCTCGACGAACTTTACCCGCCCAAATGACGGGTGGACGGGTCACTAGATAAAGCCCTCATCCAAAGCAAAGGCCCATATGTCAAGTGGACAAGGAAGCCATTGGCTTATCGAAAGAAAACCAATTGTTCATCTATGTGTAACGTGGCCTCCGGGCTTAGATTATAACCTAATGGTCGTGTGAGAATACATACATTAATACTCTA
This sequence comes from Lamellibrachia columna, assembly GCA_963662155.1. NCBI lineage: Eukaryota > Metazoa > Annelida > Polychaeta > Sabellida > Siboglinidae > Lamellibrachia > Lamellibrachia columna. The sequence continues at coordinate 28,048,407 of OY759268.1, forward strand.
ACTTTGGGGGCAGTCTGACAGTATCTCCCCCCAGGCACCGACGTCCTCTCGCCTCTTTCTATGTTCCTTCGCCTCTTTGATTCAGTGGCCTCTGATCAACCAAGTGACCATGTATTGAAAAAAACATACTAGCAATTAATTATAGTTGTTTACTATTATGCTGTTCTACTGTCGGACAAAGAGAGAAACAGTGGCCGATTAATGGCCGAATTGAGTGTGAGCCACACACCAGATGGCGTGTTCGGGATTCCACCATAAATATATTAATACAGTAATTTTAGAGGCAATTTGGCAGTATCTCCTCCCAGACGCCGACATCCTCTCGCCTTTTTCTACATTCCTTCGCCTCCTTGCATCAGTGGCCACTGGTCTACCAACTGGCGATGTATTTAAACACCCACAGAGGCAGTTATTTAGAGTTACTTACTAAAAATGCTTTTCTACGTGTCGGACAAAAATGGAAAAAAATAGCCGAATGTTGGTCGAATTGACCGTGACGACATAGAGGGGGCGCTACAATCACTATGGATCAGCGTCCTTAGTGCGGAGAACAAATCGATTAAATACCACCTTCGACATGTCAGATTCCTCTTTTTTATTTAAATTGAATAATTGCAGTAATCAGTTCATTCCATTATGTTATAGAGGTTTTGCTGAGTAAATAAGATATTTTCTCTCTTGTACCGTACCCCCGTTTCTGCGGCAACAAAAATAGCCAACATTTTAATTAAATACAGACACATTTGTAATCTTGGCCATGCTTTGTTGAATAAAAAATCATTGTTAACTGGCACATCACAGGTATTGGACAATAAGTATCCGCCGCGCGCTGCCTAGTTGTGATAATTCTTTAGCTTACTAGAGAGGAATGTTACGTTCAATGCTAATTACCTCACTAATGCCGTTTTGGGTTGCACTACGAGAAGTCGTGTATACCGTTAGCAACTCCGTATTTTTTTTACATTCACCCCGCTGAATAAAGATGTGTGTTTTGAAAACGGCTTTGTTTTTAAATGGCACTTGTTGGCCCACGACCAACAGAGAACACGACAGACGGGCAGTGATTAGGTGGTATCCGTTGCCACGTGGTAGAAATTGCACTTGGAGGGTTACAAATAAGTTCCGCAAGATGGCGCGACACCTACTGTGACTAAAAAGTCCGATCTTTGAGTGACAGTCTCTGTTACATATGCTACATGTTTAAACGGCTTGACGTAGAGGCGTGATAATCGATGGCATTTCTCTAAGAAACTCTCTTTCTCTGACCACTGTTCGTTTAATCTCTCCTCTGCCTTCTTGGTATCACTCCGCACAGCCTGCCGCCAGTTGCAGCGGTCTGTCGCAGCAGAACCACAGGAATCGATGTTGACTTGCGCAGACGTTATATATCGTTTGCAAGCGTCTCTGAACCGCGGAGCTACACACCAAAGGCGCCTCCTCCCCACTATTTTAGCAATGTTTGCAATGTGATAACCCAGGCCAGTATACGGAAATAGATATACTCTTCAAACTTTTGTCGTGACAATCTAGGCACATTTTAGGCCGGACCCAAATCTCCTTATGCAATATACGCAGCGAATGCCGCAATCAACTTTCGCCCCTATTGTTAATAGATTCCGACAACTATCAAATATATCACACATAGATTAGCGTTGTATGTAAATGGATCATAGTACTGTTTCGAACAGTGACCCTATCATAATTATGTTCGAAAGTCAAAACTATTGAAAACATTTATACACACAATAATATCAAGTGAAATCAAGTGAATTAATATTAGGAAGTAAGCGGCAGTGACAATGATTTTATTTTTCGCGTCGACGTCTTGCGGGGAATGAGGACAGGTTACAACACAGGAAACAACCGAACTACACTAGTTACAATACGATAGAAAACAATTACTAATATATACATATGTGTGTGTGCGTGCGTGCGTGCGTGCGTGCGTGCGTGCGTGCGTGCGTGCGTGCGTGCGTGCGTGCATGCGTGTATGTGCAGGTTAGAATGAAACAGACAAAATTCACAACGTTTAATTTACGAATTAATGTACCAGTAATTATGCCAACATTCAACGTGCAAACGACATACATCAACACATGATCAAAGGAAGCATGTCGCCCCCCCCCCCCCCAATGGAACTTACACATAATACCTACAATTCACTGACATATTATGCCAGTCTATGTGACTACTGGCTAGTATTTACAATCACACTGTATCGGTGGGGTGACTCTGTCACTAGGTCACCCCATGTGACCAACTCCACAGCAAAAAAATTAACATTTTCCCTACCTACAATGCAGGAAACCGCGCAAATACAATAGTTACAATACGCTATATACAATACGGTGATCAATGCATACAACTCAGGTAAAGATACAATATTTACAATACGATACGGTGATCAATGCATACAACTCTGGTAAAGATACAATATTTACAATACGATACGGTGATCAATGCATACAACTCTGGTAAAGATACAATAGTTACAATACGATATATACGATAAGGTGATCAATGCATACAACTCAGGTAAAGATACAATAGTTATAATACGATATATACAATACGGTGATAAATGCATACAACTCAGGTAAAGCAAACTAAGATAGATACATTATACATTGTCACAATTTGTGCTACAATTTTTATATGAAACATTGTATCATACGAACCATAAATTAACTATTCTACAACACTTCTAGACACGTGACTGTTCGTGGCGCATCGAGTGAAGTTTGTTTGAACAGGCCTCGGAAGGGTGAAACTTTAATCAGACTTCATCATAATTCCTACAAATAGAAAATAACACTTCAATGCGTGATTATTGAAATATTAGTTGTGTTCATATTTTGGCCATTTTATACACCCTACTATATATATATATATGATAAAACAATGTAGTATTTAATCAATTTTAATCCACCTCTTATCCATGTTAAAAAATAATAACTGTAGTTGCTTACATTAGAAAATTTTCCTTTTTATGAAGTTACTAATAAATGTCCTGGTATATTTAGACATATACTAGAATAAGGCATTTTGTATGACGTTACTAATAAATGTCATGGTATATTTAGACATACAGTAGAATAATGTATTGTGTCATATATATATATATATATATATATATATATATATATATATATATATATATATATATATATATATATATATATATATATATATATATATATAAATATATATATATATATATATATATATATATATATATATATATATATATATATATATATATATATATATATATATATATATATATATATATATATATATATATATGCCGTGCCGTCGAGACATTATAACACATGTACAAGATACACGGTGCCGTGCCGTCGAGACATTATAACACATGTACAAGATACACGGTGCCGTGCCGTCGAGATATTAGAACACATGTACAAGATACAGCGGTGCCGTGCCGTCGAGATATTAGAACACATGTACAAGATACAGCGGTGCCGTGCCGTCGAGACATTAGAACACATGTACAAGATACAGCGGTGCCGTGCCGTCGAGACATTAGAACACATGTACAAGATACACGGTGCCGTGCCGTCGAGACATTAGAACACATGTACAAGATACAGCGGTGCCGTGCCGTCGATACATTAGAACACATGTACAAGATACACGGTGCCGTGCCGTAGATACATTAGAACACATGTACAAGATACACGGTGCCGTGCCGTCGAGACATTAGAACACATGTACAAGATACAGCGGTGCCGTGCCGTCGAGACATTAGAACACATGTACAAGATACAGCGGTGCCGTGCCGTCGAGACATTAGAACACATGTACAAGATACATCGGTGCCGTGCCGTCGAGACATTCGAACACATGTACAAGATACAGCGGTGCCGTGCCGTCGAGACATCAGAACACATGCAGAAGGATCTTAAATTCGATTCAACATTTGATAGATAGCCAGTGCAATTCTTTCAGAATTGGGGTTATATGATCACAGCGAGGTGTGAAAGTGATAATTCTGGCCGCCATGTATTGGATGCGTTGAAGTTTATTCAAGTGTTCAAGTGGTAGACCAGCAAGCAGCGCATTCCCGTAGTTTAATATGGACATGAGAAAAGCGTGGACTAGTAATTTGGTCGCATATATAGTAAGGTATCGCCGGATTCGAATAATATTATGCAGGAGCATGTAGGCTGTTCAGCAAGTGGCGCTTATGTGGTTTGTCATGCAGAGGGATGAATCGAATACAACACCAAGGTTACGAACGTTAGATGATGCGTTCAAAGTTGCTGCTCCAATGGTTATGCGGATGTCCTTCATCAGTGGCAACTTGTGTTTGGTGCCGAACACCACACCATCGGTCTTCTCATCGTTCAACTTGTGTTTGGTGCCGAACACCACAGCATCGGTCTTCTCATCGTTCAACTTGTGTTTGGTGCCGAACACCACAACATCGGTCTTCTCATCGTTCAACTTGTGTTTGGTGCCGAACACCACAACATCGGTCTTCTCATCGTTCAACTTGTGTTTGGTGCCGAACACCACAACATCGGTCTTCTAATCGTTCAACTTGTGTTTGGTGCCGAACACCACAACATCGGTCTTCTCATCGTTCAACTTCAATAAATTGGCCGGCGACCATTTCCCGATTTCTCCAAGGCAACTGCACAGACGGTCATTGCGTTGAGCTGGTCGTCTCCGCCGGGACAGAACGAAACATAAAGTTGCGCATCATCTGCGTATAGGTGGTAGTCCATGCCGAATTTCTTGATGATGTCGCCGAGCGGTGAGATGTATGCAGTAAATAGCAACGGTCCGAGCAGAGAGCCTTGCGGCACGCCAAACGGCACAGGCGTTTGGGAAGGTTTGTCACTATCAATACACACAGGCTGCTGCCGACCGGAAAAGTAAGGCGTGAACCACTTGAGCGCAGCACCTGTGACACCGTAATTGTGAGTCAGTCTGCTCAACTGAATTGCGTGGTCAATGGTGTCAAATGCAGCGGTTAAGTCAAGCATAACCAGCACAACAACGCAGCCACGGCCCACTGCAGACAGAATGTCACAGTGTACTTTTATCAAAGCAGTTTCAGTTGAGTCGTGTTGGCGATATGCCGATTGAAACTACTCGTGCACATTATTATCTTACATGTGGTCACTTAGCTGCTTTGATACAACGCGCTCAATCACTTGAGAGACAAATGCCAGATTTGGGACAGGTCGGCAGTTTTGCACCAATTCTGTATTTAGTCCAATCTTCTTTATTGATGGCGATATGTGACCGGTCTTATATTGATCAGGAACTGATTACACAATGATGCGTGAAAAAATTGGAAGACGTTCATCGATCGATTCTCTCACCAGCCAAGTAGATGCTGGGTCTAAGTAGCACGAGTTAGGTGGAGCATCTGTTGTTGTAGAGAGAACGACGACATCTCACAGTGGTTGTTTTTGTCTAACACGTCATCAAGTTGTGGCGCATTATTACTGGACAACTCGCTGCAAATACGGTTTATCTTTTCGGTGAAGAACGATGCAAATATCTCGGCCAAATTGGATTGTTACTCGTGTGTGGAAGTTTGGTTAAGTTAACAAGAGTGTTCGCTGCAGCAAACAACTTTTTTGGCCTTTTCCAATGGCATGGATATCTTTTCCTCTAGTAATGAATTTACTTACCACGTAAATCCTGTCACCAAACTTCTTATGGAGCCGTTTACAGCAGTCACGTGATATGGAGCAATCGTAGAGGCTGAAAATGTTATAATATATATATATATATATATATATATATATATATATATATATATATATATATATATGAATCGGTCATAATCAATTATTTTAGTGGATTATGGATATTACAAGGCACAATTACTATAATTACTATAACATCATTAACATTGCGGTTTAATAATGATTATACCTGTGCAGTCATAAACTTGGAATGTTCTGCGTAACTTCTCCTAAAAACAGGTCCACGTCTTTTTATCTTGTAAAATAGATACCAAATTAGTGTACATTAATTGTATTAAAAAAGTGCTACTTTTGGTATTTTACACGCTTGTAAAACAAATTGGATAAGTTGTTCCAACACAATATGGAACATACAGCTTATCTTATAGGTAGAACTAATTGATTAACACAATAATTAATAAATGTATCAACATTGGCGAAAACATCTAGGCCCTACTACTTACAATAATTTTAAACCTGATAGTTTCTTCAGTGTCTTTTTCACGTGACTTTCTATGGCGGACGATAACTTGTCGTTGCCCCAACAACTGTAAATAAACTTTGGCATCAACAGTTTAATTATGCAAGCGCGTTGGGGAGGTTAATTGCACGATATCAATGAACAGTAGCATACAATGTGGCGTATTAAATGTTATTAAATAAAATATACTGTTTGTTTTTCGCGTGAAGTTCTACACATGTGTAAAGATTTGACCCGAGACGGTGGAACGAGTTTTGAAAAAAATATCTATCTACGGTAAATAACGTAAATAAATTTTATTTACATTGCAATTAATCATATCAATGACGCCATAAATAATCGCTTTCATGGTTAAATTAAATAAGTGAAGTAAATAGATATAACATCACTCACCCGAACCATGTCATCTCTTTGCACGTCTTTGTTATCTTCTCACAAACCTCGATAAAGCCGTCGTCTGTGAGTTGACAGGCGACCAATCTGAAAATAAAATATGTTTATCAACTGTTTCAAGTCCGACAACATATACTGGCATCAACATCGATTCTTCTACAAAGTTACGTATGTCAACTTCTAAAATACCATGCCATGTATTTTAAGTAATTATTTATTGAAATAACATAATATATCCTGTCAGTTGGCCAGAGAGCGTGGATGTCTTTACTTGGCCATAGTTGCAGGACTTCCGATAGCTGGACAGAACTGGTTCTGATAATCTTGTATGTGTGTACATGACAAATATGGAGTGACCATATCTCTGCCACTAGCATATATGATTAAAGTTTTGGCGAGAGTAGACGTATTATGAATGGTATTGAACAACATGGATGAAAACACTTAATAAAGACCAGACATGTGCGTAGTGACGACTGGTATCTAAGCAGCCTGTTTCAGAAGACGAGGAAGAGAGCGGAACTAAGAGCGAGATCAGAACAACATGTAATGCTATGGGCTGGTAATGGCCAGAAAGACTATGAGAAGTTAATAGTTTATAATAAATCTAACAGTAAGAGTTTATCTAACATCAGGAATGTGTGCCTTGAGACTGTCTGCACTGTTTGTAACTCTGATCTGGTTAAAACTAAGAACTGTAAACGTATCTGGAATAGTTTGGATTGAAACATCCTTTTAACTAAGAGAGACAAAAGTCTAATCTAGCATTTATCTTTGATCCACGTCACTGACGACGCACAACCAGAATGCTAATCAAAAGTAGGTGTTCTTAGCCAGTGATTAAGTGATTACGGAATATAAGATAATTGGGAGAAGTAAAGATATCGGTTAATGAATGAAGAATAACGTATACGGATATATATATATATATATATATATATATATATATATATATATATATATATATATATATATATATATATATATATATATATATATATATATACCCTTCAAACTGATGTTATGACAAATTTATGTTCTTACCCTAATTTGGTTAGTTGTGGCATTGCCGCTAATCCACGGCAGAGACTTTTCACGACATTGATGTCACCGAATACGTTGTCCAGACTCTCGTATTCGCTGACGCTGCTGAAGCAGCCGCCGATGCTGTAATAATGAAGACTACAGTGAACGGGGAATGTTCGACTTGTATATTAAATTGAAATTGCAGGTGAATCTTCCAACCTGTGAGTCAAACGACGATGGCGTTATTAAAGTTGATGAGACATAGTTAAAAGAAATGTTATCAGACCTTCGGTGAATATGTTCATGACGTTGGTAGATAATAATGTTCATAAATTGGGTTGACAATAATGTTCATGATGTTGGTAGATAATAATGTTCATGAAGTTGGTAGATAATAAGGAAGAAACGTCGAATAAGTAAATCTCAATAGTTGTAAATAAAATAAAATCGTTTATTCATTAACAAGCTTATTAACCATTTGTCAAAGAGTGAGAATGTCGGTTTCTGACACTGCAATGTGCTTTGAAAGCCCGCCAAATTAGTTATCTGTGGTGTGCTTCATACAGTCGGAAAAAATGCAATTATAGACACCATAAAAACAGTTTGAAAGAAGAAACATTGTTGTTGGTAAAATGACGTCACAGACGGAAATAAGAATACCCTAGACTAGAGAATGTCAGGAACACTACATTGTATATATACTATATATAGCATAACTGACTGGATAGAACAATGGCTGACTGACAGAAGACAACGAGTTGTAGTAGATGGAGAAGTTTCAAATTGGAAATCGGTTTTGAGTGGGGTACCTCAAGGGTCAGTACTAGGACCTATATTATTCTTAATTTATATCAATGACTTGGACGACAGTATAACAAGTAACGTACTGAAATTTGCGGATGACACAAAACTGTTTAGAAAGGTTAATACTGATGGTGATAAACAACATTTACAAAACGATCTAGACAGATTAGTGAAATGGTCTGAGAAATGGCAGATGCTGTTCAATTTTGGGAAATGTAAATGCCTACATACAGGACATGGGAACTTGAATGTAAACTATAAAATGGGAGATACTGTTATGGGTACTACTGTAAAAGAAAAGGACTTAGGAGTTACAATAAGCGCTGATATGAAAGTTTCAGAGCAGTGTGGTATTGCAGCTTCAAAGGGTAATCAAATTCTTGGATTGATTAGAAGAAACATAACATACAAGGGAAAAAAGTTAATTATACCTCTTTATAAAGCAATAGTTAGACCTCATTTAGAATACTGTATACAAGCATGGAGACCATATCGTAAGAAGGATATAGATACGCTTGAACGCATACAAAGGAGAGCAACTAAAATGATTCCAGAACTTAGAGACCTTAGTTATGAAGAACGCCTGAAAGAATGTGGTTTAACAACTCTAGAGACAAGGAGGTTAAGAGGAGATCAGATTGAAGTTTTTAAGATATTGAATGGGTATGAAATTATTGATAGAAATATGTTTTTCTCACTCAAGAAGGATAGCAGAACTAGAGGACATGAGGTAAAATTAGTAAAGGATCAATGTAGATTGGACATCAGGAAGCACTCGTTCTCACAGAGGACAATAAATGAATGGAACAAATTGTCTACAGATTGTGTAACTGCTAGCAGTGTGAATATGTTTAAAAACAAGGTTGACACATATCTCAGGAGGGCGGGTTATAAGTAGGTGAACATTGTTGGACTCTCGATAAGCCAATGGCTTCCTTGTCCACTTGCCATCTGGGCCTTTGGCTTGGATGGCAAATCTTGTTAAATCTTGTTAAATCTTGTGCCCGTTATACATCGGACACTTTGATGACAACAATATGTCAGCGTGTGCATGGAAAATCGTATTTGTTATTTTATTAGAATAAAATCTGTACAGAAAGAGCAATATACAAAAATTTACATGAAACGGATGGCTAATGTGAAAGCGTTGATAGCTCTGTCATGTTCAATTAGGGCCGTTATTCAGCCCTAAAAAAGTGATGCGTAGGAGGTTGCCCCACAAAACAAACAGGTAAGAGGTGAGAAACTGTGGGAGGTTGGCCCTACATATGGTGGTGCGTAGTTTCACTCTCATAACATATTGGAGATAGGAAGTTGAGACCATTTTCACGCACCTTCAATATTTGCCGCCCACACTGACTGCGTTGCTAGAGTATTTCCAGGTCAACGATACGCGCGCGTGGTGCTTGGTTACACCTGTGTGCACTTCACCATTCCAATATACATAATAATAATAATAATATAATAATAGCTTAACTCAATATTGCTTCATACAATTGTTTTACATAAAACAATTTCAATAAGTTAAACGGTAAAAGGTAAAATTCATTTTTAAATGTCAGTTATTCAAACAATATTCTTGGAACACGAATGTTTTCACGGCTGCCGCCGAACCAGATATGTAGCAAAATTTATTTGTGTCTACTTTCTTTAAGGTGGTGACATGTTTACCTACTTTAAGGTGGTGACATGTTTACTTACTTTAAAGTGGTGACATGTTTACTTACTTTAAGGTGGGGACATGTTTACTTACTTTAAGGTGGTGACATGTTTACTTACTTTAAGGAGGTGACATGTATATTTACTTTAAGGTGGTGACATGTTTACTTACTTTAAGGTGGTGACATGTTTACTTACTTTAAGGTGGTGACATGTTTACCTACTTTAAGGTGGTGACATGTTTACTTACTTTAAGGTGGTGACATGTTTACTTACTTTAAGGTGGTGATATGACGAGCCTCCCCCGAACAAAGGAGACACACCAGGTCCGGCAGTGTGGACGCGGTTATCACACCACTGAGATTCAACTTTCCGTCAGACACGAACTCGGATGACACCTCACGCCACAGCATCGGTTCGTTGCAGTCACGCAGAGATCGCATTACTCGAAGCGCCCGTCGCTTCTTGTCTTCGTTCGTTTCTCCTTTCACTGTACAAGTGGAACACGTGGCCTGGTGCAGCTTATTACAGTAAGTATGGCTAATTTAATAATAATAATAATAATAATAACGATAATAATAATAATAATAACAATAAAGCTGGTTCTTAATACAGCGATTTTAACTAAACAATTACAAATGAAAGTGCATCAAAATACGTTAAGCTAACCATAAAATAACTATGGGCTATGTGTTTTGAACATTCAACACAGCTAGTAGATACTATATAAAATGTGTTAAAACACAGTTTAAATAAATAAATTAATAAATAAAAAAATAGAAAGTAACATGGTGTACATTAGACAAGAAGTATCCATATCGAGAAAGGAATTGACGGCCAAGTAAGTATGTTTTCTGTTGGTTTCGAAATGCCGTTAAGGTTACTACTGAGCGATCGCGTTTGTGCATGTCGTTCCAAGTCCGTGAGAACGTCACGTGTCACGGCAAAGTTACATTGTCCAATTGTTTTTATTGAAATTTTCACATTCATCAGCATGCCGTGTCAACAATGACTAAACCTAATATTGTCTTCACTTTATTTTCTTTATTAGACATTATTTGCAAAAAATATATAGCATTACGGTTTTTACAATTCATGTATTTTTGTTTCGGTGTAGTACACACTGCACAATGTTCACACAGCTTACGATAATATAGACGTATGTTTTAAAATAATTTAAATTGTGAACTTGCACTGATAATATACCTGTTTGCGCTTGCTGTTTCAATTTTATTATCAGCTCATCTCGTGCTGAAATGTGAAACAAATACTAATTAGTGTTGTCGCCATAATCGTTGTGTTTATCGTGACCTAAATCGGCATCACAAATATTATTGCCGTGTGTTTGTGACACCCGAGCTATCACTCGTGCGCTCAGCATTGTCATTACACAACAGTCTTGTGCTGAGTGTTAAGCCCGGCATGTAATATTTTTAAAGCACTGCCAGATAACGTACGACGAGGCCTGACGCAACAAAACTGACAAGTATCGGCGTCGTAAGACCGCGTACACGTTACAACGCGACGCAACTCGAACTAGCAAGACTCGCTACAGCAATAAAACGTCTAGCAGCGTCGTGTCGGGTCGTAGCGTGTACGTCTGGCTTTAGTTTTAAACGTTACGACACAACTCGAGCAGTCAGACTCGCTACAACAATAAAACTGTATCGTGTCGGGTCGTAGCGTGTGTGTCGGGCTTTAGTACAGAAGGCGTCACTTACGAGAAATAGTCGTACGTTTGGCTACTGTTCCAGGGCGGACCTCTTCTTCTGGAAAACAATTATATAATTGGTGTAATATGCACGTTATCTGTATGTGTGAATATTTCATAAAACAAACCCTAAACCCATTTAAAGGAAACAAAAGTCATGGTTTTGGGTTTATGCGCCTTCAAAAGTTATTATAATATAACCATTTGCAACTACAATTAAGAACATCACGCCAGTGGCTTACTGGAAAAACCTTGTTGAACACACAACATCTTAATTTCATGGGCTGCACTATAATATTAGATAACCATACGACACGAAGGTCAAAGTCTAGCAAAATTTGCTCGCCAAATGAAATATATATTTATTTGCGATACGGCTATGCTGTTTGTGTCCAAACTCAACTTATGTAACACATTTTAGCGTTAGTTTGTTAAACTAGTCCTCTTTCTAGCCAAATAACGCGTTTGTGTGAGACGTCAGAGTAGTCTATGTTACCCGATTTTCAACTTTGGAACAGCGCATGCGCTTATCGGTCTTGCTGGTTAATACGTTCAGTCAACGGGATAAATGACCAGAATCTTCAACTTTTAGAACACATTCTGAGTAAACCAGTGGCTAGATTTTAGTTGCACAAGGTTAATTATTATTATCTCTTATAGGTGCATAGCCCCATGACTGAATTTTGTTTCGCTTTAAGTAACATAAATTACATGAAAAAAAAAAATCAAAATATACAATGACAAGTGCAATCAGGTTGGTCGTAACAAACAGTTGATCGTTGACCAGTAGAGTGTTTTGATATAATGAGTACTTAACAGTGATGTAATAATTTCTGTGAAAAATCTACTGACTACGAGCTAGTTATTATGTGAGTAATCTATGGTCAGTAGAATTATATGCACGCAAAATTGGGACGGAAATTTAACATTTCAAATCTATGTTCAACGTATTCACAATAATTATGTGCACATATTAAAATACAGTTATCGCACGTGGAAGTGGTTTAATATATGTTGGTAATCAATTTATAACTCACACGGTTAACGAATTACATGGATACTGAGTTCTGTTGTATGTAGAACCACGTATTCAGTAAACTTCCAATGTAGTTTTCATTTGCACTCTACGTGAGATACAAAAAATATATGATCTGCGAAGAACCATTGTAAAACAGACCTTGCTTTCTCTGTTCCTCAACCTTCAAGATCCTTATTTGTTCTTTCAATTGATTGACGTCGTCTGAAGCATACCAACCAGTTAACATGTCAAGGTCTACAAATGACATCTTCCCACACCCAGCAACAAATAAAACATTTAGGTCAGAAACTAACACGATGATTCTTCTTCTGTAAATTTATCTGCTTTTATTTTATTAATAATACTTATATGTTTTAGTGAACATTTGTCTCTGGATTCATATCATGTAAAAGCGCTGGTAAAGTGATTTGCTTCTTGATTGATGCGACCCTATGTCTAAGTAAATTTACAACATGATGAAAATACAAATATATCTGGCATTCTAGGACAAACATTCTATGACAAACAGTCATCATGGTTTCATTGGAAATAGCTATGCGTATATTTCACTGTGTTCACTACTTAATTAGTTATATTAATGTCTACCTTCATATTTGTGCTTGTAGGTTTCTATATCTTCCTTTGTATGAAGTTGTATTAATGTTTACCTTCATGTTTGTGCTTGTAGATTGCTATATATTCCTTTGTTTGGAATTAATTTTAATGTTTACCTACATGTTTGTGTTTGTAGGTTTCAATCTCTCCCTATGTCGTAAGTTATGTTAATGTTTACTTTCATGTTTGTGCTTGTAGGTTTCAATATCATCCTTTGTCTGAAGTTATGTTAATGTTTACCTTCATGTTTGTGCATGTAGGTTTCAATCTCTATCTTTGTCTTAAGTTATATTAATGTCTACCTTGATGTTTGTTCTTGTAGGTTTCAATATCTTCCTTTGTCTTAGGTTATGTTAATGTTTACCTTCATATCTGTGTTTGTAGGTTTCAATATCTTCCTTTGTCTGCCTTAGTTCGTTCATCGCAAGTGCGAGTTGTTCTGAAACGAATTCATTCATGTTCCATATCCACGCTACAATAATGTATAAAAATCAACACATTGTATGAAACTACACTATCGATCGTTACCCTCAATTGTATTATTGATTCATATTGTTGTTTAGTTAGTTAACAATTTCTAATTAATTGCACAATACTTTAGAATATTTGTGGTTACTCTTGTATTTGTCGCA
>OY759268.1:28067474-28117040 GCA_963662155.1 Lamellibrachia columna
AAGACGTTTTGAAGCAAACAGTTAAGATAAAGAAAATAGGATGTTAAGAATTTTAAATATATTTCATTATATTATTTAATATACAAACATGTGTTTTCCTTTGAACGAGTAAGTTGTTTAAGAGAACAACGATTAGTAACATAGAGTAAACACTATTACAATAGTAACATAGAGTAATGAGTGAACAATGACACTGTTAACTATAAGTTGAACAACGATTAGTAACATAGAGTAAACACTATTACAATAGTAATGAGTGAACAATGACACTGTTAACTTTAAGTTGAACAACGATTAGTAACATAGAGTAAACACTATTACAATAGTAATGAGTGAACAATGACACTGTTAACTTTAAGTTGAACAACGATTAGTAACATAGAGTAAACACTATTACAATAGTCATGAGTGAACAATGACACTATTAACTTTAAGTTGAACTTACCTGCCATTTTGTGAGGGACGTTTAAAGTTAATTCAAGGATGTTTTCGATAAGTCAGTCTTGGTTCGATCACCTAGAAATTCGGCCTTGCATATTAGGAAATGACAAAACAATTAACATTAATCGGGGGCAACATCACTTAATATGTTCCACCTTATCTTCGACTTGTCCCCATCTATAGGGGATACAAGTGATTCTCGTTTCGAAGAGATAGCTGACGAGATAATGCACTTCCGGCCCCCACGCTGTGCGCAACATAATACGTTAAATGCACCTATGTCATTACTTAACAACATTTAATAAGATTGCCATCCAAGTCCGTTTGCCAGATTTCATCTATGTGTAACTCGTCCTCCTGAGATATGTGCTCACCTTGTTTTACACCAGCTGTAGATAATTTGTTCCATTAATTTATTGTCGTCTTTGAGAGCGATTACTTTCTGATATACAATCTACACCGACATTATATTTCTATATATATTTTCATACACATTCAATATCTTAAAAACGTAAATTTTATCTCATCGTAAACTCCTTGTCTCTAGGGCTGTTAAATCACATTCTTTTAAGCGTTCTTCATAATTAAGGTCTCTCAGTTGTGGAATATTTTTAGTTGCTCTCCTGTGTATTCGTTCAAGCGTATATATATATATATATATATATATATATATATATATATATATATATATATATATATATATATATATATATATATGTATATAATGCTTAATTTAATGCATAGTAATGAACACTGACAAAATATAATCTGTAACTAGTAATGACGCACTATTTAATACATGCTTGTTTCAATTTCTGACACTCTGTAATTCATGCTTATTTAAATTCATATATATATATATATATATTTATATATATATATAAGTCCTTATTTAACGGTAGTGCCTAGAACACTATCTCCCATTTTACAGTTTACATCCATGTTCCCGTGTCCCTTGTGTATGCATTTACATTTCCAAAAAATTAATAACATATGTTATTTTGTAGAATATTTTACTAATGTGTCTAGATAATTGTTTTAATGTCGTTTGTCGTCATCATTTTAACCTTTCTAAACACGTTGGTGTCATCCGCAAATTTTCGGCACTTTGCTAGTTATATTATCGTCCAAGTTATTGACATATGTTAAGATTAATAATGGTCCTAATCTTTGTGGTACCCCACTCAACATTAATTTCTAGTTTGAAACCTCCCAATCTACTACATCATGCTGTCTTGTGTCAGTCAACCATTTTTCTGTCCAGTCGATTATGCCATCCCCGAAACTATGGGTTGTTAATTTAAATATTATTTGTTTATGCTACCCTTTGTCGAAAGCTCTCTGAAAATCTATGTAGATAATAACGACTGGTGATCCCTTGTCAATCCACTTAGTTTATTATATTTATACATATTGAAATCGTTTGCTTATTTACATTAAAATGGAACCACTCCCTCTTTTAATGACAAGTTGACCACTCTTGTAAGTGGTATACTAATTTGTTCTACTGTTTCCATTAGTAGTCTTGGCGGAATTCCATCCACTCCAGGTGATTAATTATCCTTCATTGCCTTATCTTCAGTAACTACACTTTTTGAAGTTACAAGTAACTGCCCTAAATAGTCAGATTTAGCCTCCTGAAATATAGCATCTGGAACTGGTAATGAACTAATATCCTTTCTGATATACACTTAGCTGAAGTATCCATTTAGGTCTTCTGCCATTAAAAAACCCTGTGACATTATATTTCCAGCACTATAAACCCTCCACATAGTTTGCTTGCGCGCTCTTGTTGTCATATCTTGTTTTGAAAGTGTTTCTTTCTAAACCGTTTTCCTTGTTTTTTTAATTGCTCAATTATACTCTCAATTTCATATCTTAGAATGTTCCAACATTCATTTGATCTCTTTTACCTCAGCATGTTATTCCAATCTAGCTATGCAAAATATGTTCTCATATCTTTATATTTACCTTTGTGGAAGTTTCTCCTGTATGTGTTTTTATTTTACTTTCTGGTTTTACTTTGATGTCAGAATGTATTTGACTATGATCACTGTTACCCAATGGTTCATGTATGTTGACAGTTGATCACTAATTCGTTTTGTAAAGACAACACTATACTTAATACGTTATCTCCGATGGTTGGTTCTAGCACGTGTTGAGTAACGAAGCTACCTTGTATCAAAACTAGAAATTGTCGGTCCTCGCCCCTGTACTCTGTAGACATTTTCAATGCATGTTTCCGAGATTAAATCTCCCATAATGATACATTCCCTTTACTCATTTCCTTTATTACGTTTTGTATTTTGTGTTATCCTCTTCAGCTTCATCGCAATCTGTTTCCTTTTGTAATTTTATTTCGTAAGCCTGAATACAGCAATGGATCCAGAGGGGGTCATAGGGGTCTCAAGAACCCCCTAGGCCATGGAAGGGAGTATTAGACCCCACCTGTGTCCATGACAAATGTTGCGGTAAAGGACAGCGTATATAGGCCTACGTCTGAACTAGTGTCAATGTAAAGACTGAAGTATTAGCAGCCGGATAATATTAACCCTTCTTTAAGTTGAACGACACATGTCGTCCCCCCTCCCCGGCCCCCGTTCGTAAGTTGAACGACACATGTCGTCCAGTCCCTACCCCTCCTCCCCCCGTTCGTAAGTAGAACAACATATGACTACGACTGACTGAGACATTCCCTGCCAACACGCCTAGATCCGCCCTTGGAATAGATTCTTTAATATATAAAATAACTCCCTCTCTCTTTCTTCCTATTCCATCTCTCCTAAAAATGTCGTATCCTGTCAGTGCTGATTCGGCATCTGCTATACTATCGATTCCCCTACCACGTCATCCCCTTGTTTATCGCTCTGTCAGTCTTCCTAACTGTCGATTCCCCTACTACGTCATCCCCTTGTTTAGCGCTCTGTCAGTCTTCCTAACTGTCGATTCCCCTACTACGTCATCCCCTTGTTTAGCGCTCTGTCAGTCTTCCTAACTGTCTATTCCCCTACTACGTCATCCCCTTGTTTATCGCTCTGCCAGTCTTCCTAACGGTCGATTCCCCTACTACGTCATCCCCTTGTTTAGCGCTCTGTCAGTCTTCCTGACAGTCGATTCCCCTACTACGTCATCCCCTTGTTTATCGCTCTGTCAGTCTTCCTAACTGTCGATTCCCCTACTACGTCATCCCCTAGTTTATCGCTCTGTCAGTCTTCCTAACTGTCGATTCCCCTACTACGTCATCCCCTTGTTTATCGCTCTGTCAGTCTTCCTAACTGTCGATTCCCCTACTACGTCATCCCCTTGTTTAGCGCTCTGTCAATCTTCCTAACTGTCGATTCCCCTACTACGTCATCCCCTTGTTTATCGCTCTGTCAGTCTTCCTAACTGTCGATTCCCCTACCACGTCGTACTCTTGTTTATCGCTCTGCCAGTCTTCCTAACTGTCGATTCCCCTACTACGTCATCCCCTTGTTTATTGCTCTGTCAGTCTTCCTAACAGTCGATTCCCATACTACGCCATCCCCATGCTTAGCGCTCTGTCAGTCTTCCTAACTGTCGATTCCGCTACTACGTCATCCCCTTGTTTAGCGCTCTGTCAGTCTTCCTAACTGTCGATTCCCCTACCACGTCGTACCCTTGTTTAGCGCTCTGTCATCTTCCTAACTGTCGATTCCCCTACCACGTCGTACCCTTGTTTAACGCTCTGTCAGTCTTCCTAACTGTCGATTCCCCTACCACGTCGTCCCCTTGTTTATCGCTCTGTCATATTCCTAGCTGTCGATTCCCCTACCACGTCATCCCCTTGTTTATCGCTCTGTCAATCTTCCTAACTGTCGATTCCCCTACTACGTCATCCCCTTGTTTAGTGTTCTGTCAACTATCCTACCTTTTGATTCTACCTCCCTCCTCTTCACCCTTTCTATCACTACTCAAGAGTAGCTCTTGCATCAGATCCCTTCCATCATATTCTGTCCTGCAGTCGTGTCACTTGCCAGCATGTTGCCCATTTACTTCTCCCCATTAACATGTCACTTTTCCCTCATGTTTCCTGGTTATCTTACACTCCTGTCGCTTTCGCTCCTGACGCCTTCGCTCCCATCGCCTTCCCTTCCTTCTCAGTTCCTCCCGTATCCTTCCGTCCTGTCTCGTGACGTCCTGTCTCATTACGTACTGCCACCTTACCTCCTCCCAACCTCTTCCCAGGTTCAAGTGAGCTCTCCCTAGCATTTCTCGTTACGTTCTGTCACCATACCTCCTCTCAGCCTCTTCCCAGCCTCAAGTGAGCTCTCCCTAGCATCTCTCTCATCGCTTCCCCACTTTATCATCCACTGTTTCCTCACCGGAACCACTGGCACAACCCACCTCTTCCCTTCCCATAAACGCCAATTATAAAACCATTAATATTGGTATTATCACATTTTAATGCTAGTTGTTTTAGTAAATAAAAGAAGTAAATGTGTTATTGTCTGTTCTCTCTGTTTTAATTCCAGGTGTGTTTATGCGTGAAATGCTGAGGACCGGAAGTGAGCATTTATGGGTAATTATGGGCAAATTTGCATAACACCAATATAGAAGCAAACGAGACTCTGCCATTTCGAGATCTTTCTTAACACTATCCATCCATCCACAGTTGTCAAAGATATTAACATTGTGTTATACGAAATATCGCAACTATTTCTTATGGTCGTTAGTATGTTTAAATGACTGATTACAGTAGATGACAAACAGTCCATGACATATCATGTGTATGTCGACTGTTTGTGTTTTGTACAGCTGGATGAACAAATGCGATAAGTTGCATTTAATCTATGTTGTAAATAACAGATACAATGGGCTATGACAGATACAATGGGCTATGACATATACAATGTGCTATAACAAATGCAAAGGGCTATGACAGATACAATGGGCTATGACAGATACAATGGGCTATGACAGATTCAATGGGCTATGACAGATACAATGGGCTATGACAGATACAATGTGCTATGACAGATACAATGGGCTATGACAGATACAATGGGCCATGACAAGCTCCGTAGCTCCCGATTCCACCTAAGCTCAGCGCACTCACGAATACCGTGCGTGAAACGGTGACGTGGTGCTTTTTGTGAGCCGGTCCACTTTATAGATTCAGAGTACAGATTCCACAAAAATGTTTAAATGTTTATTAATGTATGGAATGCGTGGACATAAGGTGCGCTCAGTAAACCCGTTCACGGGTGGGGCTGTTGACGTGGATTAGCTAGTCTCCCAAATATTTATATGTAGCGAATGACACAAAATCAGTGGCGTATTGGGGGCCCGGGCCATTGGGCCACGCCCCCCTCTGGCATTGTGGGCCACGCCCCCTCCCTTGGCATTAGGCCACGCCCCCTCCCTCGGCATCGGGCCACGCCCTTTCCCTTGGCATTGGGCCACTCCATCCTTGGTCACCCTTGGCAATAACTGTTTAATATAACATGTTGCGCCACTACGTGATAGCAAGGTAAACTAATGGGTGACTAAGATTGACCCCCCTCCCCCCCCCCCCCGTCTCCCCTTTGCGAGATCCTTAATACGCCACTGCATGAAATCTAGAATGCCAATAGTAGGTCCGTGACAGAACGAGTAAGCCGGGTTCAGTGACACAGGGAGTCAGTCGGGTCCAGTGACACATGGAGTCAGTCGGATCCAGTCGGGTTCAGTGACACAGGGAGTCAATCAGGTTGAGTGACACAGGGAGTCAGTCGGGTCCAGTGACACATGGAGTCAGTCGGATCCAGTCGGGTTGAGTGACACAGGGAGTCAATCAGGTTGAGTGACACAGGGAGTCAGTCGGGTCAAGTGACACAGAGAGTCAGTCAGGTCCAGTGACACAGAAAGTCTGTCGGGTTCAGTGACACAGGGGGTCAGTCGGGTCCAGTGACACAGAGAGTCAGTCGGGTCCAGTGACACAGGGAGTCAGTCGGGTCAATTGACACAGGTAGTCAGTCGGGTCCTGTGACACAGGGAGTCAGTCGGGTCCAGTGACACAGGGAGTCAGTCGGGTCCAGTGACATAGGGAGTCAGTCGGGCGGGAGTTGAGAGTCGCGCTCAAGGTTCACTGCGGCTGGTCGTCGGAGTGCCCTACCCGCGACTTCCCGCTTTTGTCGATACAGCGTAGAAATGAGTACCTGGCTACAGACAGAGGTGGATATTTGAACGAAAAGTCTTCGCGCAGTAATTGCAGCGTGGCTGAATTCTTCCCAGGTTGTTGAAATGGCGTTGTTTTGCCAGGGGGTGAGGTGTTAAGCGCCTCAAGGACTGAATACGGCGCTATATAAGAATGTACCTTAACGTACGTTTAGATCGACCTGTTGAAACGAAAGTTTGTCAATTGCTGTGTCAACCAATAGGTTGTCACTGCAATATACGGGAACTTTACTTTAATTGGTCGTGGGTCCGTCGTCGCTGGGCGGACGGGTAATGGTAGAAATGTCCTGGAGACACGCTTTGGGGTTTGGGCGCGTCTCAGACGTCTGGTTCCCAGAAACACGTCGAGGGAGACAGAACGTGGGACGAAATGCAAATGATTTGGCGCACTTCCGTACTGTATGTGGTATATATGTCAGGGGTCGTGTCAACATCACCGCTGACTCGCCCGGGTGTATGAGTGGATTACCCCTGCCCCCTCGCGTGTGTGCAACAGTCGTGGATATGTGGCTAGCGTCTACTCACTAAGCGCTCTTCGCTTCACTGCACTCTTCGTGATTCAAGCGGGCCGGATAACCGAGTACGGCAAATGTGTCCCTGTCAATGTGTTGTGCCACCTAAATCAGGCCTGGCTAATACCATTGCAACAGAACGACATGTGCTGGGCACCACGACGTTGGAAGAACGACGTCGTACTGTGAGCATATAAAGTAATCTTGACACAGGTAGACAGCAACAACAATACTCAATAGATTTCATTCATTCGGGCTTCAAACACAACACCTCACGACACTATGCAAAGCGTTGTCTACGTATGAGGTGTTTAGACAGGAAGCGGTTCGTCATTCGTGGGCTCTGCTTGTGCACTTAGAGGACCTTGTACTTACAAATAGGCTGACAAGGTTGTAAAACCACTGAATGTGTCTACATACCGTTTGAAGTCTTCGTGTTGAAATCGTCGCTCAATCGAACTGTGACACACGGTGCATGCTAAGTACTCACAACAGTGGGCCATACAGCAGCCAATCAAAATTCACCGGTCCAGTGACGCTGCCTATAGTTAGTGGAGCGCTGGCGTGATATGTTCGAAAATAGACACGACGTGAAACAGTCAACCGTGTAACTGTTGTGTCCGTCCTTTACCTCCACCACTAGTAATCTGTTGTCTTTCTGGGTCAGTGACACTGAATGCACCGCGTCCACAGCTCGAGCGGCATTTACGTTCTAAGCACGACACGGGTTGGTGCAGTAGGGTAGGGTGGGACAAGGAGCCCCAGTGAGGTAGTTTAGGTTTGGGCAGTAGGCTAAGGTGGGACAAGGAGTCCCAGTGTGCTAGTTTAGGTTTGGGCAGTAGGGTAGGGTGGGACAAGGAGCCCCAGTGTGGTAGTTTAGGTTTGGGCAGTAGGGTTAGGTGAGACAAGGAGACCCAGTGTGGTAGTTTAGGTTTGGGCAGTAGGGTAGGGTGGGACAAGGAGCCCCAGTGTGGTAGTTTAGGTTTGGGCAGTAGGGTTAGGTGAGACAAGGAGACCCAGTGTGGTAGTTTAGGTTTGGGCAGTGGGGTAGGGTGAGACAAGGAAACCCAGTGAGGTAGTTTAGGTTTGTTTACCATTCATGCCAACAATCACAGAAGAAACAAATGTGCTGGAGAACTATGGCGTATGACACGCATGCTAGGCTCTCTACTTGGGTGCGTGCAAGACGTGGCACGGAGAAAGCATCTTGCGGCTGTAAAGTTGTGGTCTCTCTGTGTAAGACACCAGACCAACGCCAATGGAATGGATCAGCTGAAACAGGTTATCGGCGTCAGATACACTCAGCGAATATCGAACAAATTAAAGCCCTCTAACTAACTGCCACCAAAGCTCTGTGGAATCTGTTTGGACGTGTGCTTCGCAGATATGCAAATTCAATCGCCATAAAAAAAAATTATGTGGCTTTTGCTGTTGTATAGGCGAAGGAGTCGCTCGTCAAAAACGTACGCATTTTCATGAAACGGGTAACCTTACAAAAATGTCATAAACACAGCAATAAACATGTATTTCATTTATGTATGCATTCTTATATGTATATCACTAAAGTTACCTGAAAATAACCATGTAAACGAAATTATTACTTTTTTGTCAGAACGCATGTGCTACAGACATTTGACAGATAACCGGATGTTGTGTGAGCGCGATTGCAAAAGGTCAAAGGCAACATCACGTGCACAGTATGGCGGCTATTTGTGAAATCTTTTCTATGTGACCGATAAATGTACTCGTAAATAATTATCTGGAGCACATTTCTTCTGCTTCTTGACGCCCAAGTGTCGGTTGTATGTTACGGAATACATATGTGAAACGGTTAGTGTGTATCGGTTTTAAAACTTAAGTTATTAGTTCCGTTGCTATTTGGCTACGGAAAGCCAAAATCCGCACGTACGTTTTCTACGGGCAGGACGTCCACCCCTAGGTCAATAATGGGACGGACGATTCTGCCTACTTTGCATGCTGCGTGAAGCCCCTGCACAGCTGGCCATATACCAGTATTTCTCACCCACTGACGCAGCTGGCTGGCGCTGGCTGAGGTCACATGATAGAAGTCAGTGGAAGAACCTAAGCCAGGACATCCTGAAAGCAGCACAAACGAAACTGTCCCACTACTTATAGTGAGGCAGTGATGCAAAACACGCACGCACGCACACACTCAAACGCGCACGCACGCATGCAAACGCGCGTACACGCACGCACCCATCCATGCAAGCACGCACAAAACGCGCGCGCCCACACACACGCACGCACGCACGCACGCACGCACGGGCCTGTATATTAGCCGGAACGAGGCCGGAACGAGATTGAATTGCTAATAGCGTGGATTGCGTGATCTATATACTGATTTCACTGGAATGTGTAGTTAGATAACGTAATAATGCAACTTTTCACCAAGTGGAAATTAATTACACGTACTTTAAGATATGTTTTGGGCTCCCGGAACGATGACTTATTGACGATCGGCGGCCATGTTTTGGCTGTTCCGTCTATTGAACATCACCTAGTGGGCGGCCTTACATTAATTAGTGGGTTACTCATGTCGTGGTGATCTCGGCCTTAGTTAACTAATAAATCCGTCTTTAGGAGATGTAATGATTGCTCCATTGGGGGTGGGGGTTGATTGATAGTAAGGGTGTGTGTGGTCATCAATAGCCATTATTATATTTTAGTAATTTCCTTGTTTATTTGACATTTCCTGAATAATATTTAATGACTGCATAAGTTACCAGTTTAAATTAAAAACAATTTAAACGTGACTATTTAAACACAACCTAACTTATCAAAACGACAAAAAGCAAGAATGTGAGCAGAAATCCGGGTGTTTATTTTTTATAAAGCATGCATACATGTATTAATTCGTACAACAATTATGACAATTTTATAAAAAAAAATCATATATCCATGATGTTTTTGAAAATGTTATATTGATGTTAAAATGTTGACTCTTAGAAGCATTGTATAAACGTTATTGAAAATGTTTTATTAAAACATATATATATATATATATATAATGATTATCAAAATGTTGACTCTTGGAAACATTGTAAAAACGTTTTTGAAATATGTTTTATTATAACATACATATAACATCATAAAAACATTTCCATAAAATATTGTAGAGTTGGATACTCCTCTTCATGATGTGTTTCTTCGAAGAGTCTTTTCACAATTTGGGCAGCAGGATTTCTGCTAGACCTCACCTTTCTTTTAATATGTTGCATATAGTTTTCATATTTCTGATGCGCCACTATCTAGATCCCCAAAGTGTTGTGCTTCTCTTGCAATGTGTGCAGGTGTGTGCACATTATAAACTAAGAACTCCCTACCATACAGCTCTGCACATTTGCTGACAAAATGTTGCAGCAATTGGTGAGCATAGTTGCCATACTGTGTAGTCAATTTGGAATTGATTAAAATGCACATGGCCATGCTTAATGTCATGAAGTAGTCATAGTTGTGTTGGGGAAGTATACCTTTAACAACAAATTTTCCAGTGTACAATAAAAATTGTCGAAATTCAGTTCTCTTCCACCGTTCAACTTCATCCAGTCCTCTGGGCTTTCTAGCGAATTCCCTTGGAATGTCCTTACGAATATTGATTAGGTTGGCACTAACTTGTTCATTATGAGTAGCTGAAATTCTACACATTGCTCTTGGTCCTCTATTCCAAGTAAGCAGTAGCTTTTTCGTGACACCCAAACAAACCTGGTGGAGGTAGTCCAGTGGAAAGTCATGTATTATGTCCAGATTATGTAGCTGAAGGAAAGGTGATACACCCCTGTGATGCCCTTCTTGTGTTGATGGCACATTTTGATATCATTATAGCATTTTCAAAAACATTATTATGACATTTGAGAAAAAAAATTCTTATGTTTGTTAAACATTGTGTTTGCTGGGAATGTTTTAATGATGTTTTAAAAACATCACTGAAAAATGTAAAATTACGTTATCATAAAAACATCTGTATGATGTTTCTGAAATTTTACATAACATTTTAGTTACGTCTACAAAATGTTATTGACATTTTGTTCGTTATAACATGTATATAACCTTTATCAAATGTTATAAAAATTGTATGTGTTTAAAGTATAATTGCAATTACTTTTAGATTCACACCCCTATTCACTAAATAAGGCAGCTCATTGCAGAGTGAGATACAAAGCTGTTGGTTGCCTGAGTTGTAACTGCAGATTCACACCCCTATTCACTAAATAAGGCAGCTCATTGCAGAGTGAGATACAAAGCTGTTGGTTGCCTGAGTTGTAACTGCAGTAGGTACAGAACCCTGAATAAACAAGGGGTCCATTAAACAATAAGTAAGAAATAAAAGTACTATATAGTATGCATAGTTACAAAGAACATGTTGTGAAAGTGGATTCACAAGTCAAACAATGATTCAGTAATCTGACCATTACAGACCACATTTACAAAGAATTGTGAAGTAGATTTCCTTAACAATAAAAAACAATTATGCATAGTTACACGGGCACGTTAGATACACAACATGAGAGAGGCCCAATATAAAATCGTGTATCAAGTTCAGAATCTAACATAAATAATTATTCCATAATTTATTCTTTTAAATTCACTCATAAATTGCATTAAGCACAACAACAAAAGACTGCTCCTAAAAAGCATTTACTTGTAGTGTTCATTGTGTAACACTAAAAAATAAAAAACAATGCCATGTAGCATACAATGTTTTAATAAATATTTTATTTTCTAAAAAAAAAATTGCGTTACATAAAAATGTAATATAACACTAATATTCAATACGTGGAATGAAAATTGTATTGACCAATAGTGTATTGGAAAAAGGGTTAACAGAAGAAGCTAGTGTATTATAGTTACCTGTAATAAATATACTAAGTAAATTATAATACATAGTCATAGACATAATATACAAAATGATGTTGTATAGAAGGGTGTAGTTAAACTGTATCATTTCAGATTTACTCCATTTTATTTAGATATAAATTATGTCATATACCAGTACACATCCCAATCAGTGATAACCAGTATTACTGCAGTAGATGGCGTATGAACAGTAACCCACTAATGTAAGGCCGCCCACTAGGTGATGTTCAATAGATGGAACAACCAAAACACGGCCGCCGATCGTCAATAAGTCATCGTTCCGGGAGCCCAAAACATATCTTAATGTACGTGTAATTATTTCCAACTTGGTGGAAAGTTGCATTATTACGTTATCTAACTACACATTCCAGTGAAATCAGTATATAGATCACGCAATCCACGCTATTAGCAATTCAATCTCGTTCCGGGCTCATCCCGGCCTCGTTCCGGGCTAATATACAGGCCCCGCGCGCACGCAAGCACGCACGCACGCACGCACGCACGCACGCACGCACACACACACACACACACACTGTTGCTTCATACCGCTTACAATAGAAATTGTGTGAGATGCCATTCTAACTACTTAAAAAGTGCTTGGCATGTTTTTGTGGACGGATTTATGTAAGATCAAGTATAGGATTCTATGGTCTCTTGAGAGCGACAAACGGTGGCGACTCATCACGGAGTTATGCAGTTGAAATAAATGTTACAAAATTATCCGTGAGAGGGCACTATTTGTGTACGCATTTTGTTTTTGGCGGGCGTTCATGTGTTATGTAATAGTTATTTCCTGGTGCTGTTAGTTTGGGTTACATAAGTATTTTTTAAACAAACCCAGTAAGTACGTGTATTATATTATTGTCAGTTGCTTTAGTTCACTGGCATAACCTTTGAAATGGAGAATGTACTTACTCTTCCCGATTATCGCTCGGAGTCTACCTCGAGCTAAGTTTAATTTAAAAACATTATTTCCACATTTATATTCTCATGAGGTATGTAACTCGATGCCGGTTCCAGAATCCTAGCCAATACATTTAGTATATATGAAACTCTAGTGTAATGATGGCTCAGCGGTAGAACGTCGGACTGTCGATGGAGGACGGAGTCGAACTGGATTTTGGAAGGGACCTTGTCGGAGGGACCCACTGGCACTGTGACTGGCCGGTTTAAAGAAGTGTGGACAATTTCGTTTCTCACCACTTTGTCTTTCGGAGGAGACACTACAAGCTGTTGGTCCCTTCCACTTGGTGTCTATTCCGGGGGAAGTCAACGATTCCACACAGGGAAATGGAAAACAACATGTGGAATCACTTAATTAGACATGAATCCTATGCTCATAAGTAATTAGACACACCATCAATACTAGACAATAGTTAATTAGACAACGGCTTGCTGCACAGTCACTGTGACATATTGTTGTCCTTTTTAACAATTTAACATGTTTTTAGGTATTCCAGATGGATCCAGTATTTTACGCTCGAGTCGTAGCATGCCCCCGTCTATCGGCTCAGTGATATAACAGCAGCCACTCACATTGCTCAAACATCATTACCCCGATCATTATAGCCCCACAAGTGCCGCCATATGTTGCCACTGCTGACCTACATGAAGAGATCGGGCAAATGGCCAAAGAAGGAGTTGAAGAAACTGTTAGTTTATTTAATCAAATTTTATTTTCAGTTTAATTTTTCAGCTTCATAGGCATTCTTTTGTCGCACACAACTCCTCATACGCCAGATCGTTTATCCCAAGATGCCTTAATTCCGTTCATGATATCTTCTTCACACCCTCTTTGGTTCACCTAACAAATGAAATTATGAAAGTTAATAACTGTCTTTTTGATATTGTATAATATGGTATATTGCGTTGTTTCTACACTGTACATTGTTTAATCATATACAGTCATGTTTTCTTTACCCGCACATTTTGTTTCTCAATGATTTTGGCTGGATTAACTCAGTATGTAGATGGTTGAAACACGGTCACTGAATAATGATACAAAATACATTGTGTCGAAATTTTTCCCACACACAAACATGCAGATTACCGAAGAAAATGGATTACAAAAGAACAAATAAACAAGGCTTGAAGACTATTTTAGGGTTAGAAATATAGGATTATGAAATGGTTATGTATAGATATGAGAAAGACACCAATCTAATAAAGACTCCAAGAGAGTAACAAATTAAATTACAGATGATTTTCACACAAAAAAAAATAAAAAAATAAGTAATGCATTTGTTAACATTATATGTTGATGTGTCATTCCAGGCCAAATCTCCCAGAAGTCCCTGGGTGACCATCTCCAATTTTTTTAATTAATTTTCACCCATGTGCACTTTTGTCTAAATGATGACTGGATGCAACATTGGATATTCCAATGCCAAATTCCTGTTAGTTATGAAGTTAAGGTGGTAATAATTTGTCAGTACTTTGTTTTCACTAATGACTGGTGAGTGGCATTGGATCATTTATGAATTCTAATACTTTTCATGATTTCGAAAATATAAAGCCACAATTTGTTATAATGCTTAATTCATACTCATTTTTGGGTGCATATCAGTGATAGTTTCAGAGGTGGAGACCCAAAAATTTGCGTTTGTATAAAAATTGGCATGTATACTTTGTATCTATCTATTGGTGTGCCTCTAAACATAACTTTATAGATAACAGTTATTATTTTGTTACTGATAATCTTAATTGTAAGTTTTCTGCACCAGGCCCTATCCATGCCTCCAGCTGACCACCCCATCCAGGACAGCTTACCGGGGGAAGCCATCCACTCTGGGAAACTCCGCAGTCTTCAGTTGGAGGGAATATTATATACGCTAAGTAATCATTACTTTGACAATCTCTCTCTAAATGTTTTCTCCACTTTTGCAGAATATGTCTCTCCACTGTACATGCTCTTTCACTTTCTTGTTCAGTTCAGTCCACCCTGACTTCAACCATTCCTTGATGTCGCCCCTCCATCTTCTTTG
Organism: Lamellibrachia columna; assembly: GCA_963662155.1. NCBI lineage: Eukaryota > Metazoa > Annelida > Polychaeta > Sabellida > Siboglinidae > Lamellibrachia > Lamellibrachia columna. The sequence continues at coordinate 28,082,464 of OY759268.1, forward strand.
TCATCTTCCTCTTCTTCATTTACCCTCTATCATGCCTTCGAAGATGGCTTTGATTGGAAGACTAAGTGCATATTTTCGTATGTCCATACCACCTCAGTTTGCATTTTAAATATGTTGGTATATATTAGTGCCCTGCATGGGCCGGGCTTTGGGTGCAAGCCTGGCCTCTACATAATTTTGCGGGCCGGGTCGGGGCCTACATACTGCGGGCCCGGGCCTGGGCTGAAAACAATTTAAACACATTGGGCTTGGGCCAGGCCTGGGCCTAGTGTGAGCGGGGCTGGGTCTGGACATAATAAAAATATTCATACAAAACACCGATTATTACTTTATTTTTTAATAAAAAACTGATTATAAATTGTAATTCCGGTTAATGAATGCTTAAAATTATTTCTTTAGTATTATATAGTTGCAAATTGAGACCTTACATGGAATATAATGGCCCCATAAGTTCACTTGGCTGGAAGTAGCCATCCCAAAATGTTTACTTTATAAATATTTGCAGAGCCAATCAAGCCATGATTAACCATCAACTTATCACCCTTTGACCCTACCTCCAAGCATTGCCCACCTGAATGACCTGCCCACTGCCAAGTGCCCACTAGGCCACTAGCCCAGTACCCAACCCAGTTGGTAATTGGTATTTCTCCCCAGTCCTAATTCATTCACACTTGTACTAATTCACACACATCTGAATCTGTCTGTCTCAGGCTAGTGACTGCAGGCCTGCTGGAAATGCTACTGGGTGTCAGTGCTGGTGGGTGACATTTAATTGAAATATCATATTAAATTATGTTTACTTAGTTGAGCTAATTCAATTAACAATATAAATTGGGGTTATGGCTTGCATATGGGTTAAGTCACTGTTAGATAAACAAATCTCCTACCCTAACCATAAGCCAATACATTAAAGCCAAATATAACAAATGTTATCATATTTAATAGTAATGACACTAAGAAGTTTTTTTTATTTAATAAAACAATAAGTCTGTTTACAGTTTATTTGTTTTTCGTCTTTGTTATAAGATTATAGGTTTATCTTCTCTAAACTGAGTGGGCCGTGGGCTTACCCATCTTTGGCCCGTGGGTATGGGCCGGGCCTGGGCCTGAAACTTGCGGGCCGGGGCCAAACATTCACGGTCTGGGTCGGGCCTGGGCCTAAATTCTAGTTTGCGGGCCTGGGCCGGGCTTGAAAAATTATTGCGGGCCTGGGCTGGGCCTGGACTCTAATTGCGGGCCGGGCTTGGGATCAAATTCTAGGCCCGCGCAGGGCACTAGTATATATGTATGCGAGGCTGTTCAAGTTTACTTACAGTCGATTAAAAATAGTTTGTTACATACTTTACAATTTGCATGAAATGTTAATATTTTTTAAACGATAATAAAATTTTCAGGGAAGAAAACATCAGTGACCTAAATGTGGTTTCACTTTCGCTTTGCGTCCTACCAGTGCCAGCGTCACCAGGCCATTTTTCCCTGCGGCTGCCGAGCGGGATTCTTCATGGGAGATGGGGCTGGCATAGGGAAAGGAAGACAGGTACGAACTACGAAACGGGATGTGTATTGTTGTAAACAGAATTCCTGAGAACATTGCAGAGGTGTCGGTTCTCCTGCTTTGGGAAGGAGCTCACCTTCTTTTCTAAATATTTTCCCCACATCTGCTTCTCCCTTTTCAAATAATCTTCTTTTTGCAACAATTCCACATTTTCTATAAAACATAGCTACGAAACACATAAAATTAACTTGTCCCACATGCATGCATCATTTTATTAAATTAAATGAAAATACTGTGGCATACTGCTATTAACAGTTTTGCAAGTTACCCAATCTAACGATCAAAGACAAAACTTTCAACGATGTAAAAAATATGCACTCTTATATATAATGCATATTACTTAAACTATTCATGCAGCACTGAATCTGATTCACTGTGGCTGGCATTCTCGCTCAATCTTGTTGAATTGAATGTTGCTCAGCGCTTACCCCTTGTTCACATTATAGTATGTTCTGAGAAAACAGCTTTTTTATTTCCTGAAAATTGGTTGATTTGACACAGAATGATCCATGAATCATTGATGCTTTCAACTCTGTCAGTTGATTCATACTGGCTTTGTAGATCGCAAGATTCATACTGGATAACTTCGCTCTCGAAGTCGGACAAATCACATTTGGTTCTGTATTTCAACTGATCTTATCGTCGATGTAACAAGGTGGGTCACCAGGTGTCACCACTTGTCACTCCTGTTACAATGCTATGTGTTGGTTAATGCTGCTGAGATTTTCAAAGTAAAATTATTTCTGATGATCCATTAAACAGATTATCCAATCGCCATTTGATGGATTTTCTCATGAAATGGTTATTGTGTCATTCTACCAAACAATTATATGAATGTGTGTTGCATAATTCAGCCCTGTAAAGAAACTATAAACTTTTAGTATGATAACTAAGATTGTGTTTATAATACTGTTTGGAAATTTTAACTTGGTGTTTGTGGAGTCATCCACTAGGTGTCACCTCATGAATGCCTTCAAGGTCTTGATACCTGAGTTTGTAACGTCATTGTTGTTGGGTCCAATGACACCAAATCATTTCAATTACTTTTCATTACTCTTTACAACTACACTTCTAAATGTTTACTTGTGTGAGACTTGTGAGTGCTTTTGATGGTTTGTTTCTGGTAAATTTTTATATGAAGCAATACTGTGATTAATCATAACTAATGTAATTGTTGCAATTACTGGATTAAATCAACTACAGTCATAGCATATTAAAAAAAAATAGAATCAATTACAAAAACAACAGTTTGTTTGTAATCAATTATGTAATTGGACCGAACCCTCAATGTAACTGCTCTAATGCATCAGCTAATGGCTGTGGTCTGTTGTGTCACCTAGGGACCTCGATGACATTGGCTACTACATCCCCATCATCAATGGGTGTCACCCAGGGCTGGGTCCAATTATGTAATTGTAATTGATTACAGCAAAATTGTGTAATTGTAATGGTAATTGATTATGGTTTCGAAATTTTGCTGTAATTGTAATTGTTATATTTTGTATAATTGAAAAAAATTCAATTACAATCAATTACAGTACGCTTTATACCACAAACTACCTGAACGAATTGTCACTAAAAATATAATTTAAGTCTCGCATGAGTTGAAAATCAAGACTAATAATAACACCTGCTTATATATTTATATTAAGTTACAGTTAAGTTAAGTTAAGTATACACTGTCTGGTGGGTACTGGTTCATGGTGCTAGTGGTGGGTAGCCTTAGCAATTAGCCTTTTCAGTAAGTTGGCAACAGCCAGGAAGCAATAAACAATGCACAGACATTGTCAGACAAAGGCTAAGCTGGTATTCAAACAACATGGAAAGACCTGTAGCCTGATATTGCTTCAGAAAATATCAGCTCTGTGAAACATTGCAGAGTTAGTAAGCCAATTACACCCCTTGTGTTGTGGAGGAATGGAGATAGGTCAGGTGGCAAGGACCGTTTATATGGCCTCTCTCCCCATTCCCAACACAAAGCAAAGGGCAGACCAATTAAGAATGTTAGCTTAGAGCAGGAGCTACAACCTCAAAGTAAACACATCATACCCTATTATTAGTATTTTCCGAAGAAAAATGTAATAATTGCACACAGAAAAATGTCTATAAAACTAGAAAGGATGCTTAGAGAAGAACTACAAATAAATATTGTATTATGGCCTATGGGATTTTGTCCAATTTTCATATTTTGTGAATTTGTCTGTAAAGAATATGTCCTGTAGGATTATGTCTGAATATTGCATTGTATTTTGATATAACGAAAATATGTTTTAAACTGCTATCTTTTTATTTAGTATAATTCAAAGTCACAATTCAACAAAATGTAAAAACATTACCGTTATATTTGTTTATCAATTGTGTAAAAAATATTGAAATTCAGTGATTTTGTGAATATATTTGGTTCCGCATAATGTAATGTAATTGAAATTGAAACAGTGTAATTGTAATTGATTTGGACATTTATGACTGTAATTGTAATTGTAATAAAAAAATTAATGTAATTGTAATTGATATAATTTTGTGTAACTCTATTTAAAGTAGTGTTACAGAATATTTTAACATGTTTATTTTGTTAGCATTTCTTTTTTTATGTTTAGCATTTGTGTAGACTATTCTTAGCAACTTATGGCCTGTAAAATACTAATATGTATGTAAAGCGCCTGAGAGCAATCTCGACTGATCAGGCGCTATATAAGTACTTATGTTACTCCAGTGCTCTTGGCTTAAGCCTTTTCACTCCATGGCAGAGCTTAGACCACGAGGACAAGTAGTTTTTATTGTTGTGTGGTATTTTGCTGCAACATTTCTATTAAATCGACGAGAAGCTACAGAAGGGTCCACTGTGTTGACCACTAAAGAACTGCCAAGTTTACTGGACAACCATGTCAGTATAACTGAGGCAGTGTTCAAAGTTAAGGCCTTTTCATTGGCAGTAGCCAGTTCAAAATGCTTCCCATCGATTCAGTTAGCCAAAATGCTCAAGTTATTGACCCCACCCCGTCGATTCATACCAGTGGTCACAGCTGGGTCGGACTGTATTAGTGATGCACATTACAGTATTTACTAATCTATGCTAATTTGTCCACACATTCCAGGGAAACCCCTGGCATTTGTAACATGAATTTACTTAATACTAGTGATACCAAGGAGGCAGACAATCCGTCTAACAATATAATGGGCCATCACATTAAGACACCTGGTGTGTGAAATTCGTGAGAATGACATACCTCCTTTTCGTACAAATTGCTTCAATGCATGACACCCCTGCATTTATGCCATGAAATTCCACGGTTTCCAAAATATGAGTACATCCTGCCTAACGGCAACTGTGTCCTTACACAACAGGTATACCAACTGACAAATGCATCATTTCAAAACTCAGATGCTACTGTGCACAAAAACATCACTTACACTCACTCATTCACACAATTTCTGCTCTCAATAATACACCCAAACTGCACAATTAATTTTTTCTAGGGACTCTTTATTGTTGTAATGGCGGATGCATTCTCACTGTGGTCCATGACCATGTGCCAGTGGCAGAGGTGGCAAGTCTGCGGGCGATAATACGGCCACTATGTTTTCATTGCCTGCGCAAAGTTAAATAAACAATTACAACCATGACTTCAGTTCTGCCATCTCGTAACATCTGAAATAACTGTTACAATGACAATGTCGCACCTTGTCACCATGTTGATTTCATCGATCAGTGTTAGCGACTGATGTTTCGTACTGGGAGCCGCCATAATCGGCGCGGGTCACCTCATTGGTTGGTTCATAATCCACAGTGTGGCGCCACTATTAATGCCTGATGCTGCTATAAATCCTCTGGCTGCATTTCATATAGGAATTTTAGCTCCATTGTTTTATTTTGTTAGCTTCATAGCTGTATTATTCTATACAAAATATACAGTACCGCCACTGCTTTATTTTGTTAGCTTCATAGCTGTCTTGAGCTGTATTATTCTATATAAGATATGCAGTACAGCCACTGCTTTATTTTGTTAACTTTATATAGCTGTATTGAGATGTATTATTCTATTTAAAATACACAGTACTGCTACTGCTTTATTTTGTTAGCTTAATGAATAATGGTAGGTTCTACTCTGTTTTCAGATCACTGTTGATACAAAGGTGTGTTCGCTACACTTTCTACCAAGTGAGGAGGTGACAGACACACGGTCAGTCGCAAGAGTGCGTGTGCACGTTGAGCGTGCTATACACAGAGTGAAGTGCTTCCACTTCTTCGATGGAGTGGCGCCACTCACATTTGTAGAGTCCATCAACAAAATGTGATCTGTGTACTCTGTTGACAAATTTCTGTGGAAGTAATGGAGATTGAAAGTGAGCTTTTCAGAGCCACCCTCAACCATGCCTGGGATCTGTTACACTGCATTGTAATCTATTATTTATTACTTACTTTTCTTTCTATTACTATTACATGCTGAAGGCAATGTAATTTATTACAATTACATTTCAAGTTATTACAATTACTATTACATGTTTCTCAGCATTTATTGTCTTTACCAGGTGTTGGAGCTGACACAACAGAAGCCAGCATTACTTTCAACTGTAGACTTCTTTGATGTCTTGTATGTGCAGGTGGCTTATGTAAAGAATAGCTCAACTCAAACACACACGTTTATATTTATAACTAACAACCTCAATTACTATTACATTAGTTTATATTACATTGTTATTATCTATTACATTACTATGTTTCATCTTATTATTTGGATATTTCTAACAGTTACTATTACATATTATCATTACCCCAGATCTGCCCCCAACAACGGATCCTTTCTTGTGTGTTGACAAAATCTTATGTAATTAAATTTGCTGGATTGCATATATGGTTTAATAAAAAAATCAATCAGCACATTAGGAGAGAGAAAACGTGCTATATGGTGTTGAAGTTTTAATGTGATTAAAGTGTTTGAATGAGAAATGGTGTTGCTTTCCAATTTCTGAACAAAAAGACATTACTGTTTTGGACCATGTCACCTATTTTGCTAGGCCACCCAACATATTGCTATATTTAATGCTAAGACAAATTTTTTTATAAGAGTATGGTTTATTTTATACTCAACACATTGACAAGCACATTCCGAGAACAAAGTGTCATGTTCTGTAAGTATTACAAACATGTAATGTCTACAGAAACCAAACTGTTGTAATCATTTACCCACCCATAATGCTACAACCTGTGAATACTTGACAAAAACAGACAGAAGTATCGAAAGCAATCATTTCACAGTGACAGTCATTCTCGCCCCACACAGAAGTCACACCACTTCGCCCCTGTCAACCCCGTCTGGCCCATACACTGTTCATAGTACTGGTGACTGTGATGTAACTGCAACTTGTCCCGTACAACCTTCAGGTAGCTGACATCACTGACTGAGTCCTTCATCCTACATTTAACTTCCAACAGGCCCATTGAATCAACCGGTGACTTCAGTAGCATAGAGCACAGACACCATGATCTCACTGCAAGGTGAAACATTTAATTATTAAGCATGACTTAACTTATCACATCTTATGCGGTTATATACCAAACAGCCCGGTCTATTTAAAACATATTTTACATATAGTTGATATTATAACTAATGCATCTTTTTATTTCAATGACAATATTCTACCTAAATTGTACATTTAGTTAAATAGGCTGAATGTAGTGATTTGAATTCAGTAGATGTGTACACAACCAGTAGTGTTTGTATGCATACTGCAAACACCAGCAGGGATTGAACCTGCCACACACAACACTGAAACATGTCTACAAATCAATGAACAGTTCGGCAAAACATTTACACAAACGCTCAAATGTTTACATTACATTTACCCCGTGTGTGATATTTATGTCCCCTGGCATAGACACCAGGTAGAACTGACCAATAGCTTTTGGTAGCAACTGGATTCAAACCCCGTCATCTCAATTAACAATCTGGCCTCTGACCGCCCAGTCACAGCGTCCCCAAGTCACTGGCGTATCTAGGATCTCACAAAGGGGGGCCAAGTTTAGTCACCCATTAGTTCACCATGCTACCATGTAGTTCAACTATGTTGTCTACTTGCTGAATAAAGACATTGCCCAGATAGGTTTCAGTTCAACTGTGCTATCTACTTGCTGAATAAAGACATTGCCCAGGTAGGTTCCAGTTCAACTATGTTGTCTACTTGCTGAATAAAGACATTTGTCCAGACTAACAAACTACATAACAGGTGGGTCCAGATTAACAAACTACATAACAGGCGGGTCCAGACTAACAGACTACATAACAGGTGGGTCCAGACTAACAGACTACATAACAGGCGGGTCCAGACTAACAGACTACATAACAGGTGGGTCCAGACTAACAAACTACATAACAGGCAGGTCCAGACTAACAGACTACATAACAGGCGGGTCCAGACTGACAAACTACATAACAGGCGGGCCCAGACTAACAAACTACATAACTGGCGGGTCCAGACTAACAGACTACATAACAGGCGAGTCCAGACTAACAGACTACATAACAGGCGGATCCAGACTAACAGACTACATAACAGGCGGGTCCAGACTAACAAACTACATAACAGGCATGTCCAGACTAACAAGACTACATAACAGGCGGGTCCAGACTAACAGACTACATAACAGGCGGGTCCAGACTAACAGACTACATAACAGGTGGGTCCAGACTAACAGACTACATAACAGGCGAGTCCAGACTAACAGACTACATAACAGGCGGGTCCAGACTAATAGACTACATAACAGGTGGGTCCAGACTAACAGACTACATAACAGGCGAGTCCAGACTAACAGACTACATAACAGGCGGGTCCAGACTAACAGACTACATAACAGGCGAGTCCAGACTAACAGACTACATAACAGGCGGGTCCAGACTAACAGACTACATAACAGGCGAGTCCAGACTAACAAGACTACATAACAGGCGGGTCCAGACTAACAGACTACATAACAGGCGGGTCCAGACTAACAGACTACATAACAGGTGGGTCCAGACTAACAAACTACATAACAGGCATGTCCAGACTAACAAGACTACATAACAGGCGGGTCCAGACTAACAGACTACATAACAGGCGGGTCCAGACTAACAGACTACATAACAGGTGGGTCCAGACTAACAGACTACATAACAGGCGAGTCCAGACTAACAGACTACATAACAGGCGGGTCCAGACTAACAGACTACATAACAGGCGAGTCCAGACTAACAGACTACATAACAGGCGGGTCCAGACTAACAGACTACATAACAGGCGGGTCCAGACTAACAGACTACATAACAGGTGGGTCCAGACTAACAGACTACATAACAGGCGAGTCCAGACTAACAGACTACATAACAGGCGGGTCCAGACTAACAGACTACATAACAGGTGGGTCCAGACTAACAGACTACATAACAGGCGAGTCCAGACTAACAAGACTACATAACAGGCGGGTCCAGACTAACAGACTACATAACAGGCGGGTCCAGACTAACAGACTACATAACAGGTGGGTCCAGACTAACAGACTACATAACAGGCGAGTCCAGACTAACAGACTACATAACAGGCGGGTCCAGACTAACAGACTACATAACAGGTGGGTCCAGACTAACAGACTACATAACAGGCGAGTCCAGACTAACAGACTACATAACAGGCGGGTCCAGACTAAAAGACTACATAACAGGCGTGTCCAGACTAACAAGACTACATAACAGGCGGGTCCAGACTAACAGACTACATAACAGGCGGGTCCAGACTAACAGACTACATAACAGGTGGGTCTAGACTAACAGACTACATAACAGGCGAGTCCAGACTAACAGACTACATAACAGGTGGGTCCAGACTAACAGACTACATAACAGGCGGGTCCAGACTAACAGACTACATAACAGGTGGATCCAGACTAACAGACTGCATAACAGGCGGGTCCAGACTAACAGACTACATAACAGGTGGGTCCAGACTAACAGACTACATAACAGGCGGGTCCAGACAAACAGACTACATAACAGGCGGGTCCAGACTAACAAATTACATAACAGATGGGTCCAGACTAACTACAGGCGGGTCCAGACTAAGAGACTACATAACAGGCGGGTCCAGACTAACAACAAGGAGGTGCCCAGTTGTCCAATAAAACACCAAGAATAGCAATTATAGTTATCCACTTTTCCACACAGACAGCACTTTCTAGACAACGGCAAAATGGAAGGTATATTCAAAATTGAATTTGTTTTATTACGTAACATAATATATTCTAAAATACTTAAATATCTAATGCTTGTAATTCAAGATCCTCTCAATGTGACTTACCAAAGACGTTACTGTGGATATACTGAAGGTGTGGTTCCACATTCTCTATGGAGATCAAGCCAGGCTGTGTGCTGATCATGTCATGGAAATTAGTTGTGTCCTAAGCCTATCCACCCAGACTAATACGACTTTAGTTATGATCATAATGAATGCTTCAATTTGGATTATTTGAAAAGAAAACCAAGCATTCACTTGTATATTTTATCTTAAGTTACACAACAGTGGATGTAAGAGTGTATAAACACTATAAACGTGACATTGTTATCATCACGAAAAAAAACTTACTACTACAACTACTAAACCAGCACAATAACAAAACTGCCTTGCTTCACATGAGCAACTTGCACATTAGTGTAAGTGTACAAATATAATCAATACAACTAAATGAGACATCAGTCTTAAATGTAGTTTCTATGAATTAGTAGGTATTTATAATCTTTAGTTTTAACATTCTAGTCAAATATAGCAAGCAGGGAGACTTACTTGCTTTGGGGTGAGATAGACTCTGAGGGCCGTGATAGCTATGGTCTCTGTACAACTCCGTGATCAACATGTCATTGTCCTTCACATGCAGCAGGAACTTCTGCATGTCTGTAGGTGGGATGCAGAAACAACAACACTCAATTAGCTTTAGTTTTCAATGTCTGCATACACATATACTGTGTACTATATCTAATATATAAAGAAGTGTCTGTTTGTCTCTCTGTTGTGTCCTATTCACGGCTGTATTTGTGGGTCAATCTACATGAAACTCTGCAAGATAACCCAGGGGCCCCTTCTGATAAACATGGAGGGTCAGATGTGGAACTATCCACATTGGCCCCAGGGGTGGGGGGTTAACATTTTAAGAGAGCTTTAATTTGTTTTCTATGTCATAATAGAGATAACAATTATGGCTGCCTTTTCTCCCATCGATACAAGCATCACACAATCTACTGTCCTGTCAGTACACCAGCTTATATTAACTGTTTGGCCGTGATGAGAGTCGTTGTTGACAACCACTGTATCCAGTTCTCAGCAGCTTTGTTGGATTATTTGGCATTCAGCCGTGTCCTCAGATTCTTATCCAACCATTGGGCTCTCTGTCATCCTCTAGCACCATACCTGCTAAAATCAAACATCCTCTTCACTGTTCTCAGTAGTCAACAACTGTTTTCAATTTTACATTTCTTTTCAATCCAGTGAATAACCAACAGCCTTTTACACCATCGTAGCTCAAGAGCAACAACACACTTTTTCAACGCCCCTTTCAAAGCCTCACCCCACCGACTTATGTAGTATATCGATCCGTTGTTACCACCAAGGAGTAGATATGATCCAGCCGTGTCATAGCTTGTCACTGGAGCCATGTCCTGTACCTACAACAGAAGAGTAGTTACAGTATTATATGCAGTCTTGGCACATTTCTACCTGTTTGATACATTTCTTCTGCAGGAGCTGCATGAATGACACATCATTCCACAATGAGCACAACATGTACTAGTGTTTAAATCCATCCTTTATGTTATTTATGGTTAATGAAGGAGCAGTTTAACTAATAAATTCTCTTGGATGGACATAACACAGTATGTTATTAATATTGTCTTATTTTCTAGCATGAAAAGAACATGCACACTGTGTTTTATTTCTCTGTTTTGTCACTGTTATAACGCAAAGCATGCTAATGGTGACAATTAAAATATAATTAAACAACATCCTCATAGAAATAATGAATTGCTGGTGCAATTTTGTGCATTTGCATAAATTTCATTTGTCCATATACTTATACAAAAACCCCTTACAGACCATTGATTGGCCGTCATGAGGAGCCTTACCTGCCAGTTCTGTGTCATGGCATGCCACACAATGACCTTGCCTGTCATACTGAGTGGAGCCAATGTGAGTGAAACACCTGCCACCGTGAGAGATTTACCTGCAAGTTCTGTCATGGTATGCCAAACCCGACCTTGCATGTCGTACTGAGTGCTGCAAGTTGATTGCTAATGAAGGACAGGTTGTTGATGACAACAGACATCTGGAACCTGCTTGCAGGGGGAGAGAACACTTTTATTCAGTGAAGTAGCATGACGATTTCACCTTACACTGAGCACAAATTTGAACAAAACAGTTGTTTATGGACCTGCTAAATGGATATAATTAATCCACATACAAGTACCTGACCCTCAACCCTGCACAGCGGTGAACAAGAAGGAAGAGCACTGTTAGCTTGGTAAATAGTCATGTTTAATAAATTCAAGGATGTGGTCAACATTTTCATAAATTGTGTATAAACTGCTTATGAGAAACAAAATTTCAATACAAAGTTTTAGCATCCCTCTACAAACATGGTGTTGTGTGACTATGTTGCACCATTTAGACACATTCTGCCCATGACAGTGACAGGATTCTCCTCAGAGCCCTTTTCTCCTGACATACCTATCTCACTTACTGACCTATCTCACGCGTGACGAGGCCGCCATCATTGCTGATCATGACGCTCCACAGCTGGATGGTAGAGTGGAAGGCGGCGGCCACCATCCTGTCAGACACGGACTCGTCCACGAGAGATGCCAGTGTGCAGAGTCCTTTATCCTGTCTCACACAAACACACAAGTTACATAGAACTGCTTCAATGACATAGATCACACACACACAAACTTTGCTATTCTGCTGAGGAAAATCATAGAATCAACAAATCATATGTAGCTCCGTTTGAGCAATATGCATTTTTTGCCACATGGTTGTACTCATATAAATGATGTACTCTTCTTGACTACAGCATGCTTATGAAAATAAGAAGGATGACAAGAAGGATGCACAGGGAAACTTAACAAAGGATAAATAAAAAAAAAATAATAAAGCAGGTTACCAAAACAAAATCCATTACCATTCAGCACCAATACTGATTTATTAGAACACCTGTAAAAGTTAGTTTTCAATCTAATGTGACATTCTCTCCCCCACCACCATTCATCATTACAGGTTTTGCAATGTCTGTTCCAGTCATGAATCCAATGTATTTGCAAGAGGACCATGACTGGTTTGCTTGCTTCCTTGGGACTGTTCAACATGCTTAACACTTCACCCTCTGGCAGACATGTTCATTCCAACACCATCTCAACTTCTTTGGGAAGCATTCAGCCAAGCTGCAAGTACTGTGCAAAGACTATTCATTCACATTTCCACCCGTCTGTACCTGGGTACTCATTTACAGCTGAGTGAATTGTGGTAATGTGGGGGAACAAAATTGCCAAAGATTTGATCCGGCAGCAGGAGGATTTGAACCTCAGCTGAGTCTCGTGTTCTCACATTGTGTCATAGAAAGATCATGAATAAATTAATTTTTCATATCTCTAGGGCATAGGCATATTGAAAGGTAGGACACAGTCAAATCTATGAAGTTTGTTACTTCTCATGAATACACACCAAGAAAAATTCATAACAGATGTTTGTATAGTGTACACAGGCATTGCCATAACCAAAGCATTTACTTACGTCTACTGATTTGCATCTTTAACAAAGAACAACACAGTTGCCTTGCTAATCTTTCATGGCCGACACTTGTTGAGGGAAATCTTCAGTTGATGAACTGTGGGAACATCCTGGCACTTGCTGCGCATTATTCCTTCAAGACAAAGACACTAGTAAAGAATAGTTGCGTAGTAAATTAAGAAAGTGGCACCGAAACTTAGACTGAATACTACAATGAAAACAGTGGATTTTAGTATTCTTGCAGTGTGAAGTTTGTAAAACTCAAATGCTGAGGGTCTATAACCAACAATGCTATACATAATGGTGAACTTAGCAAAATAACGAACATTCTTTGAACAATATTACCAAATACTATCTTACTAACCATATATATTATATATGTAGTTATGGCAAGCAGTTTCATAGTGAAAAAAATCACAGGTACAGTACACAGAGATGTGTGGCTGATTTGTTAGCTTAATTATGCCGGCAAATTAAAAAAATACTATTAGTCAGTGTCATTTTTCTCTGGTGTCGATGAACGATGACCTCTTTATGGTGCCATCTTCCTGAAACCAAATGTCCTACATTGTCTGAGTTCACTGTTTCCTGCAATGTACTTCTGCAATGCTGGTTCCTGTAGGTCAGTCATGTAAGAAAGATAATTCTTTGTGCCATCACAATCTGTGATCACTGCGCATTGAATGTATGCAATGCTTCAGCCGTAGGGACAAGAACCAAGACAAGGAAATCCTACCAGGGCTGGGTCCAATTATGTAATTGTAATTGCAATTGATATAAATATGCAAAAAAGGCATCAAAATTTTCTTTGATTCTGTAATCTTCTATCAGTGAAGGGCCAGGTGGTGGTTTCTGTTGATACAGTACTTAGATCATGTAATTAACACTGCCCAAGTCAGTAAATAAGCTCAATTGAGAGTGAGCTACAGCCCACAGGTTTATTAGGTAAGAATACTGACTGGGCTTGAAGCCAAGAGACTCATGGTAGGCAAACTATAGTACAACCTCAAAACACAACTGCCAAGTAAACCAATCTGGGTATAACACAGTAGAAAAAAATGGGTGTACACCAAGGAGTATACACAAAACCCCTCGGGACGTATCTTGATGTGAACATTGCTAATGTACTGGTATGAATTATTTGTGGTTAAATTTTATGAGTGGAATTGCTTTGAAATGGCTTAGTAGATTGGAGAGACTCATTAGGATTTTAAATGGTTGTGGCCTTTGTTTATAGTTGTACTGTACTCCGTGTAATTAAACATTAATTAATGAACCAAGCAAACATTACATTGTATTTATAAGGAACAATAATATTTATCTAGCTAATTGTATATGAAATCATGAAGTCACGGTTCAACAAAATGTACAAACATCACCAAGTTCATTATATTTGTACATAAATTAATTAACAAATGGTTCTCCATAATACAAATGTAATTGTAATTGAAATGGTGTAATTGTAATTGATTTGAAAATTTTAGAAGGGTAATTGTAATTGAACTGAACAATTGAAAGTAATTGTAATTTATTTGATTTTGTGTAATTGGACCCAGCCCTGCGCATTACCACCTGGAAACCATAAGGAAGGAAGAAATATATAAATATATATGTGTGTGTGTGTGTGTAAAGTTTGTAGAAAAACCCTTTTGAAATGGCATTCAGCCATTTGATATGTACGTTCTGCTGCGACACCCCTCCTGAATTTTTGGTAACCAGATATTTTGGACAGCCCTCGACAGTTGGGTCATTAATCTGAGTTTTGATCAGTTCCCCGTTTATATCAGTTGTGGTATCATTGATATATCATCAAATTTACTGTTAACTTTGAGTTTTCAACATCCTAATCACCAACATGTATTCTCCATGGGGAAATACACTCAGTCGACTGAGAAAGAAAATGAGATAAGGCCTGAATGGTCTGACTTTGGTTTTACTGTCTGTTACAGTAACTTAGTATTTATTTTTTATGCAAATGCTTGATGATATTGTTCCTGTTCAATGTTTCAATAACAGAGTAGACAGTGTATACGCTATAATGTTGACAGCTTCCTGGCTGTTATCAAATTCAGGGTGCCATACTAACAGCAGACAAATAAGATTTTAATAGTAAATTTAAGGGGTAAAGATTAACAGTACAAAAAATCAATTCCAATTCAATTGACTTTTGAAAATCAATTCCATTCCGGAATTGAGCCCATGTCTCGTATTGACTGTCATATCGGATATATCACTTAAATTGATGCAGTCAGCATATACAAAATGATATGTGTGCTGACAATATAACTATCGTTTACACCATAATGTACAAAATGGCAGGCGAACATTTCAATTATCGAACGACAACTGACTCCGACGACTGTGAACATAGTCCCCAACTTAGAATTTGTTCAGATCATTCTAGCAGTGTGACATCAATTTAATATGGTACATTTGTGAACTGCATCCCCTGTAATCGTCCCTGACGGCTGGCGCAAATAACAGAGAAAAATGCCAATGTCATGCCCAGGCCCATGCTATGGCATGGCATGGGAATGAAACGTGGGCGATATTAAGGGATTGTTAATACACATTAACAAAAACATAATAGTTTTACATATTGTTGTACTTTTTGAACGGCTGAAGTCTTAGTTGCATTATCAGCAAGTCTGTCTAACTTGCATAAGAATAGAAATATCAATCTTACCAATATACACATTCAAGCCTGACGAGTTCCACGCTATTCCACAAAGTGGCGGCCTAGCGGAAAAACGGAGCCTTATATGGACAACGCTATATACACAGACAGGGCCAGTAAATAATGCTTACTCGCATAGCCAGGCTCTGGAAATGTAATGTGGGTTATAATAATTATGTTGCCTTCATATCATGAGCGTGTGAACAATCATTTTGCAGAAGCTTGAATTAAATACGTTGACGATATATATATATATATATATATATATATATACATATATATATATATATATATATATATATATATATATATATATATATATATATATATATATATATATATATATATATATATATATATATATATATATATATATATATATATATATATATATATATATATTATATATATATATATATATATATATATATATATATATATATATATATATATATATATATATATAGGCCTTGACACTAAGCTTTTGTAATCAATGGCCCGGCGGGCCAGTAGATTTGAAAATTTACTTGCCCCCCACAAAAGTTACTGGCCCAGATTTTTTCTCGGACATAAAACATGTAATATGTGCAATGCATCGCGGTAGTTTTGTGTACGTAGGCCCTATATGTAAATTTAGCTAAATATTCCAACAGAAAGACCGATTCGATCACCGAGGAAGACTACTGATTACTTAGGGCAGGAATAATAAGCCCGTATTCCTGTGTATCACGATACATACCTGGTATACGGTACACTATGTCATCATTGGCCATTGTTGAAACGATACGCCTACGCCGGCTACTGTACCGAAACGAGCTAGACACAAATAAATGATCATGTATTAATGAGAAGCGAAATATAACAAATATAATGTTTACTCCAATCATTATCAAATCAATGCAAGGTTTGGACCAAGTATGACCTCTGCTATTGCGTTGGCGTGGGCACCGACCCGCTACTATTCGCCAATTAATTGTCATGTAAGTTGCTTATGCTAACGTGAGTGGAGCCAAGTGGTTTATTTATCCGAATGATCATTGTTATTTTTTTCAAACACTGATTAAAAACATCGCCACAAATTAACCTTTTTAGTTGTGTTTAATTTGTTCACTAACACAGATTTCTTCCCAATAGCGTACAGCAGTGACGCTGAGCGAGACGCTGGGTAGATTTGGGTTTCTGGAGGCGTTTCGCCTGTTAGCAAATGATATCAGTGAATTGCAACATAAATATTAAATACTGCACTAAGCTAAAATAATTTCAGCTGAGACCACTATTTCGCGTCGTTCGAACGAGATAATCAACAATTAAAATCTGCGCGAGAACGATATTTTTTTCTGTGAAGTGGGTGAAAGGATTTAGTTATTGTGTATTGTGTGTGGTTACCCAACAAAATAAATAAATAATACAGTATAATGCGATGACAAATTGGAAACTTGTCAAAGCTACTAATCAAAGGCGGGTCCTTCAAAACATATACTGATACACCATTGCCTTGAGAAGAGAGCTGTGTGTCGTTGAGGCAGCTGACCACGATTAACTCAGTGCGTTAAGAAAAGAGCTGTGTGTTTTGTTGTTGAGATGGCCGATCATGATTAGCCCAGTGCCTCGATGAGAGAGTTGTCACGATTAACTCGGGAATCACTTCATATTATTCATTTATTCGTAAATTTACAACGAAATAAATATAAACACACATAATTTTCTTGCAGAATAACATAGAGTAGATATTATTCTGACTCATATTTGCTAATTATGAACTGTCTTGCATAAGAACAGACATGCACACACACATTTATAAGGGGGGGGGTTAAGGTATCCAGGGTGGGAGAAGATGTCCAGGGGGGAAGATACCCTGCCACACCGGCATACAGTGTCAGCTAACCCGACCGTTGCGCTCTAGTAAATCCAATCTGTTTTAGCCCAGTGGATAGGTGCAGATAAATGACCGAATTTTGCACTTTTTGATAAAAGCAAAACACTTGGCACATGTATTTTATACCAAGGGAACCATTTTGAAAATTGAAGGTACTCCAGAATTTGCTGCGATCTGAAATGGCAGAATTTTTTTTTAAATGGCTGCCAAATTAAATTTCACTATATCTTAATAACTGTGACACGTAGAGCCATAATTGTGATGTCAGTGTATAGGTTTTAGGGGTCAAAATTTCAAATATTTTACTTTCGAACTTCTCCGACATTCACATCCGCCATTTTAATAGATAGCGGTCGTCAATACAAATGTCACTATATATTAGAGACTACGTCACATAGAGCCATAATTTGCATGTATTTATTATATTATTATATTTGTGGGCAGCGATTTCAAATATGTTCGATTTGACCTTCGCCGACATTCATATAGTCGCCATTTATAAAGATGGCGCCAGTCAAGAGCATATTATTTCATATCTTAAGAACTACATAACCTAAAGCCACCAAGTTGATGTAAAAATATACGCATTTTTTATGCAACGATCTTAAATATATTAAATTTTACCTTCGTTAATATACAGATATCTGCCATTTTGAGAGTAAATCCTTTCACCCACATCACAGATGAAAATAATCGTTTGATGTCAAGCCTTTCAAAATGTCCAGTCGCCTATTTAAGGAAGGTGTCTACAAGACTTTAATTACCATGAAAATATGGACTGTAGACACTTAATGTAATATTTTTTTTTATTTTTGTGGACGTGCAATTTGTGTGATAAGAGTAGACACTTAATGTATTAATGTATTCAAGTTGGTGAATGATTTTGCATGAACTGTTGTTGTGATAATTGCAAGTGGTGAAAAACTTATTTTGTGATTTATCGCACGTGAACTCTTTTGTGACAATTGTAAGTCATTACGTGATGAAATTGATAATAAATATTGTTTTAATTGCACCATTTTGTTGATTTTAGTTGTAAGGGAAAAATAGTTTGGAATCAAGACAACTTGGGTATTGGGAGGGGGTAAGATATCTATATACCTAGGGTATCTCCCCCCCCCGGGGGAGAGATACTGTTACACCGACCGAGCTTGTGTCCGCAATCCACGCCGGAGTCAATGCCATTTTCAAGAAATATACCGGAAAAGGCGGCACTGGCAAGAAGCAGAATAAGGGGCAGGTTTGTTGGTACCACGACAAATTCGGCGACGACTTTTTGTGCTGCAGCGGACCCCCTGCCCTGCCCGCGGTACGTTCGACCCTTCCAATGGGTCTACGAACGGTGTCGGGAAACGCAATAGGCTGTCAGTAATTGCGTCGTATCTGGCTTGCCCACACAAACGATACGACTCTTCGCGGCCGGTTACTTGGTAGACAGTGGTTCGGCGGTCTCCGTTCTGCAGCCGACACCAGAGAAAATAGGCAACCCGAGACCTACTGAACACATGAATATACCGCGGTACCATCTCGAGTGGTACGGTCGTCGGTCCTTTTCTGTGGCAGGGCCAACACTATGGAACGCCCTGCCCCGCAAATAGGCAAGCTAACTCCATTGCGGCAATTAAGTCACTCTTGAAAACACATCTCTTCCACGAAGCCTTCCGAACACTCTGTTGACATTGTAATTACTCGAACATTTTACTTGTTTAACTTATTATTTATTTAGTTTCTTTATTAGACTTATCTGATTAACTTATATGTTTATCAAAAGTATCAACTTAATTGTAGTTGTTTATTTTAACTTTTTAATTTAATTTAATGTATTTATTTATTTAAATTCTTTATATAACTCATTTACTTAATTCATTTATTTAACTTTTTATTTAACTCATGTTTACCTGTCTTTTAGCCACGTTTTATTTTAGCTTTTCAATTTATTTTCAATTATTTAGCATCTTGTTAGGGCCTTTAAGCAGGTTTTTAACCCGGATACACGGAGCATTATGAATGTATCATAATAGTCTTGTCTTCTACAAACGGGCAAAGCCACCATACATTCTACCGGCGCATGGTTAGCTTCAGACTCCTTGATCGAAAGTGCTCTCACGACATGATCGTGACCTACGTCGTTCATCACAGTTTTGGTATGGACTTTTTCAAGACGGCTGGCCAGAAGCATTTCTAATGACGATGCGCGGAGAAGCGGCGAACGCAAACTCATCACAAAAGTGCTGGTGCGTCAGACGATCACCAGATGGGGCGTACCCGACATAATGACACCAGGTCGTGAATCACAGTTCGTCTCAGACTTGTGGCTAGAGGTTTGCCGTTGGATATGAATCGCGCGCGACCCAAAAAACATCTATCATCCGCAACACAACGGCAACGTTGAGCGGATGCATCGGTGTTTGAAAAACTCACTACGCGCCAGTCTGCTTGGCCGAGCAGATTGGCTTGAGTTATCTTGGGTGATGCTCGGACTGCATGCTGCAGCAAACATTGACACCGGTGTCACGCCATCCATGATGGTCACTGGACAACAGGCGGCGTTGTCGGGTCAGTTGATCGTCCAGTGAGCCAACGCTGACGATGCCTCAGCATTCGGCAGAGAATTTATGCCGGCGGCCCAACGTTTCACCGAGTAACCGTGGCATGGGAAGGATAAAATGCGCACGCATGTGATCTCTAGACAGCGTGAGCAGAGACGACAATATGACGTGGACAGCTCGACCACGTCCGGTTTATGATTATGCGACACCCACTGTCTGCCAGGCCACGATGCCGCCAGGAAGGACAATCGTGACATGACAGGTGTGGTGGAATTGTTAATCGTTAATGTAACTACCGACGATCAACTGCAGCGATTTTGTTGTGAAGCCAATTATTTGTTGTTATTTCACTTCTCGCCAGATGTCAGCACGTGTTGGGGTATGAACAACTTCGGACTCTCCATTTGGCGTTGAGTATGAATTGTCACTTTTGATCAATTTATCGAGTTTAGCTAAAGAAACATTTTGCCCTGGGTGACGGAGCCTGCAAATCATGTGCGTTTCCCTTTGCAAGTCCCCATTTGCACAGTGGGGGGAATTCCGCTGTCAGTGCAGAACAGGACCGTGTAAGTTTGTAAAAAAAATACTTGAACTATGCACCAGCATTTGTTCCGTCCTGAGGATCTGTGTTGGCAGCGAACTGTTTTAAATGAAGCCTTTCAATACAGAACAATCTTCAAATATATCATATTGTATTGGGCATTACAAGTGAGACATCATATCGCTATCAAACACGTTTTATTGTTGACACCATATAGCTTCCCAATATTGAAAATGTTAATTTTCAGAACATAGGTTGACAATTTCCTATGAAGATACGTATCCACCCACGTCCCACCCTTTCCCACCTTCCTTATAAATCAGTCCACATTCACTTCCACAGTCGTCCATAGTCTATATGCTCCAGTTCCCAATCCCACCCCACCCTCTTCCAGAACCCTTGTACATCGGTTCTCCGTTCACATACCTCCCTTTTCCACAACCCATGTACAGTAAATGAGCATAA
Source organism: Lamellibrachia columna (assembly GCA_963662155.1). NCBI lineage: Eukaryota > Metazoa > Annelida > Polychaeta > Sabellida > Siboglinidae > Lamellibrachia > Lamellibrachia columna. The sequence continues at coordinate 28,103,929 of OY759268.1, forward strand.
GGTAACGTAAACGTATCGACAACAAGCAACATTCCGCGATATAGACCGGCTGACGTAGATTCTTTATCAATACACACCACATAATTTAAAATGCTATTGTATTGCTGACCAGCATCCACGTCATTTAGATTAATGAACATGCAAAATTAGACGGACACAGCGGGACAACTCATCTGCATAACTGTAACAAAAGGGAAATGTTTTGCGCTTGATAGAACACCGTGGTGTAAAAACACCAATATGGTGAATAATGCGCAGAGGTTTAAAAAAAAACTTCAAACCAGTGTTCAACTGCTCACCATATCTCTTGTGACACAAGACCGCCTGTTAACTTTGAAGCAATACATTAACCTCCTCCATTCTGTACGATTATTTACTATTGTGTTTTTACAACCTTTTTGACACTGGTGTCCTTTTCCTCCATGCGACGGCTCACATTGTTGACACTGTTGAACCAATGTTAACTGGCCCTAACTCTCTGTCTATTTTCAGCCATCTACATGCTCAATGCCACCGCTAGAACAGAATCTTCTTCCCATCACATGACCTTACCATCTCAATTTGCTGTTTTTTTTTGTAATTTTGTAAAAATACTTGAAATATGCACCAGCATGTGTCCCGTTCTGTGGATCTGTGTTGGCAGCGAACTGTTTTAAATGAAGCCTTTCAATAGAAGACAATCTTCAAATACATCATATCGTATTGGGCTTTTCAAGTGAGGCATTATCCAAAATGTCGCTATCAAACACGAAGACATATTTTCTATTGTTGACACCATATCGCTTCCACATATTGAACATTTTAATTTTCAGAACATAGGTTGACAATTTCCTATGAAGATACGTACCCATCCACGTCCCATCCTTTCCCATCTCCCTTGTACATCAGTCCACATTCACATCCATGTACAGTACATCAACATAAGGTATCGTACATGTATCGACAACAGGCAAAATTCCGCCATAAAGACCGGCTAATGTAGATTCCTTATCAATATACACCACATAATTTAATTTCATATTGGGCTACTGACCAGCATCCACGTCTTTTAGGTTAATGAACATGCAAAATAAAATGAAAACAGCGGGAAAACTCGCCTGCATAACTGTAACAAAAGTGTTTTGCGCTTGACAGATCCCCGTGGTGTAAAAACACCAATTCATTACATATGAGTAATGCCCAGAGATGTTTCAAACTACGTCATGCTAAGGTCCAACAAAAGGGAAGTGTGTTGTGCTTGATAGAACCCCGTGGTGTAAAAACACCAATTCATTACATATGAGTAATGCCCAGAGATGTTTTAAACTACGTCATGCTAAGGTTCAACAAAAGGGAAGTGTTTTGTGCTTGATAGAACCCCGTGGTGTAAAAACACCAATTCATTACATATGAGTAATGCCAAGAGATGTTTCAAACTACGTCATGCTAAGGTTCAACAAAAGGGAAGTGTTTTGTGCTTGATAGAACCCCGTGGTGTAAAAACACCAATTCATTACATATGAGTAATGCCAAGAGATGTTTCAAACTACGTCATGCTAAGGTTCAACAAAAGGGAAGTGTTTTGTGCTTGATAGAACCCCGTGGTGTAAAAACACCAATTCATTACATATGAGTAATGCCAAGACATGTTTCAAACTACGTCATGCTAAGGTTCAACAAAAGGGAAGTGTTTTGTACTTGATAGAACACCGTGGTGTAAAAACACCAATTCATTACATATGAGTAATGCCCAGAGGTGTTTCAAACTACGTCATGCTAAGGTTCAACAAAAGGGAAGTGTTTTGCGCTTGATAGAACCCCGTGGTGTAAAAAACACCAATTCATTACATATGAGCATTGCCCAGAGATGCTTCAAACTACGTCATACCACGGTTCATCTGCTCTCCATACCTATTGTGAAAAAGAACGCCAGTTAATCTGGCAACCAATACATTAACCTCCTCCATTAAATGGTGATACACGTCTACAAAGAATTACCCTAGAAAGTATGACGCATTGGCAAGAGAAAACACTGTACTTAACATGTCTGGTTCACAGTAGCATAATAAAAAGCAAAACAATTTCATATTGGGTTACTGACCATCATCCACGTCTTTTAGATTAATGAACATGCAAAATAAAATGAAAACAGCGGGAAAACTCGCCTGCATAACTGTAACAAAAGTGTTTTGCGCTTGACAGATTCCCGTGGTGTAAAAACACCAATTCATTACATATGAGTAATGCCCAGAGAGGTTTCAAAGTACGTCATGCTAAGGTTCAACAAAAGGGAAGTGTTTTGTGCTTGATAGGACCCCGTGGTGTAAAAACACCAATTCATTACATATGAGTAATGCTAAAAGATGTTTCAAACTACGTCATGCTAAGGTTCAACAAAAGGGAAGTGTTTTGTGCTTGATAGGACCCCGTGGTGTAAAAACACCAATTCATTACATATGAGTAATGCTAAAAGATGTTTCAAACTACGTCATGCTAAGGTTCAACAAAAGGGAAGTGTTTTGTGCTTGATAGAACCCCGTGGTGCAAAAACACCAATTAATTACATATGAGTAATGCCCAGAGATGTTTTAAACTACGCCTTGCTAAGGTTCAACAAAAGGGAAGTGTTTTGTGCTTGATAGAACCCCGTGGTGTAAAAACACCAATTCATTACATTTGAGTAATGCCAAGAGATGTTTCAAACTACGTCATGCTAAGGTTCAACAAAAGGGAAGTGTTTTGTGCTTGATAGAAACCCGTGGTGTAAAAACACCGATTCATTACATATGAGTAATGCCAAGAGATGTTTCAAACTACGTCATGCTAAGGTTCAACAAAAGGGAAGTGTTTTGTGCTTGATAGAACCCCGTGGTGTAAAAACACCAATTCATTACATATGAGTAATGCCCAGAGATGTTTTAAACTACGCCTTGATAAGGTTCAACAAAAGGGAAGTGTTTTGCGCTTGATAGATACCCGTGGTGTAAAAACACAAATTCATTACATATGAGCATTGCCCAGAGATGCTTCAAACTACGTCATACCACGGTTCATCTGCTCTCCATACCTATTGTGTCAAAGAACGCCAGTTAACCTGGCAACCAATACATTAACCTCCTCCATTAAATGGTGATAAACGTCTACAAAGAATTACCCTAGAAAGTATGACGCATTGACAAGAGAAAACACTGTACTTAACATGTCTGGTTCACAATAGCATAATAAAAAAGCAAAACAATTATTCTTCTTTCGAGTAGAAGAAAGAAACGGTCAGTTTATTGTCGCGCAGCACATACACATAAACCAGAGCACGCTATATGACGTCAGAGCACGCTACATGACGTCAGAGCACGCTATATGACATCAGAGCACGCTATATGACATCAGAGCGTTTTACCAGTTCATTCCTATGTAATAAATTACTTTTTACAACACATTATCAGTTCATTACTAAGTGTTGTTACAAACTAGCCGGGTTGCCCGGCGGTGCACCATAGACAACCCAGGAGTTTTTGACAGTGGCAGTAAAATTTGACGCATTCATTACTGAAACAAATGGTGTATAACATGTGCATATCAGTAGAAAGGAAATATGTGCTTTGTGCATTTTAAATTACACGATCGTGTAATTTTTAAAAAATACTTGAAATATGCACCAGCATGTGTCCCGTTCTGAGGATCTGTGTTGCAACGAACTGTTTTAAATGAAGCCTTTCAATAGGGAACAATCTTAAAATATCTCATTTTGTATTGGGCATTTCAAGTGAGACATCACCATGAATGTCGCTATCAAACACGAAGATCTATTTTTTGTTGGTGACACCATATCGCTTCCCAATATTGAATATGCTAATTTTCAGAACACAGTTTGACAATTTCCTATGAAAATACATACACATCCACGTCCCACCCTTTCCCACCTCCCTTATACACCAGTCCACATTCACATCCACAGTCGTCCATAGTCTATGTGCTGCCAATGGCAGTACATCTTCACGCATTCATTATTGAAACAAATGGTGTATCACATGTGCATGTATGTAAAAAGGAAATATGTTCTTTGTATATTTTTAATTACAGGACCGTGTAATTTTGTAAAAAAAAATACTTGAATTATGCACCAGCTTGTGTACCATTATGTGGATCTGTGTTGGCAGCGAACTGTTTTAAATGAAGCCTTCCAATAGAGAACAATCTTCAAATATATCATATATATATCATATCGTATTGGGCATGTCAAGTGAGACATCGTCCAAAATGTCGCTATCAAACACGAAGATCTATTTTTTGTTGGTGACACCATATCGCTTCCACATATTGAAAATGTTAATTTTCAGAACACAGGTTGACAATTTCCTACGAAGATACGTACCCATCCACATCCCACCCTTTCCCACCTCCCTTATACATCAGTCCACATTCACATCCACAGTCGTCCATAGACTATGTGCTCCAGTGTCCCAATCCATCCCCATCCTCTTCCAGAACCCTTGTACATCGGCTCTCCGTTCCTACACCTCCCTTTTCCACAACCCATGTACAGTACATGAACTTAAGGTATCGTACACGTATCGACAACAAGCAATATTCCGCCATATAGACCGGCTGTAGATTCTTTATCAATACACACCACATAAATTATAATGCATATTGTGTTACTGACCAGCATCCACGTCATTTAAAGAAGCATGGATGCAATACACAATACACATGTAATAACACACACGCACACACACATAAACACACACACACACCCACGCACACACACATACTCATACACACAGAAACGCACGCACACGCACGCACACATACTCATACACACAGAAAAACACACACACGCACACACACATACACACACACCCCCCCACACACACACTCACACACACACACACACACACAAATACACACACACACACTCACTCACACACACACACACACACACACACACACACACACACACACACACACACACACAAACACACACACACACACACACACTCACACACACACATACACTCATTCACATATGTATAAATGCACACATACATCAATTCATCCAGATATATATGAGTTTAGTAGATTATTGACGACCAGTATGTTAAGTTAAATTCAATTTTAAAGTAATAATGCAAATATTTACTTATCACCTTTACTTTTTCGTCGGCGACAATTATTAAATATATTTTTTTCCTGTCTTTCAACTCCTTTATTTCACCATAAATGCTTCTTACTGTGTCGGTGTGGCATACGATTTCTTTCTTACACTCTAGTTTTCACCATCATTTCCACAACTTAGACAGTTACACTGGCTTCCTCTGACTTTTTTAAATATATGTTAAATTGTCCATTCTTACACATTGTACTCTGCATAAACAACAACCTTCCTACTTGCCTAGTCTTCTGCTTCTTTCAAATATCCATAGGCAGCTCAAATCAGCCATTTCACAATAACTTATTGTTTATAAAACTGAACTTATTTTGTGTACACACGAGCAAATTTCTCTGTCACTGCGCCTACGGTCTTGGACGAACTCCCCATCACATTGAAAACATATGAAATCACAGCTATCTTCCGAGAAAAACTCAATACCTATTTATTCCAAATTGCTTTCTGCCATATATATTCGGTTGTCCCTCGTTCTGACAATGACTTGTGTGCTTCCATGTTCTCGATAATGCTTAATGATTTTGTTTTTTGTTCGTTGGTATTATTATTGTTCATGAACATGATTATTACAACATAGCATTAACATTAAGAAATTAGAATAACAAACACATATATAATATCTTCAACAGATTGGACTCTGCAAACATAAACGAGATAATATGTGCAAACAGTTGGTGTAAACATTTCATCACATGCAAGCTGCTTTTGTGGAGAATACATGCATTTTTTAGATTGGTTCTCTTCCTCTCCCACCTTTGATCTTTTGATTAGAGCAAATGTTAGCCCCTCGCTATTGACGTACGCTTAAACTTCCTGCCGTAGAGCAAAGCTGACATTTGCCCATAGATTGGGTCATATCAACAACTGTTTCAAATTTGTTTTAACAACATAATATAATGATTAATTTGGGATTGCTTTGTACCGAGACGATCAAATTGTGTGAACTCTACCGACCAGTGTTGTGTTGCGGCCGTCAATCAGTCTTATATCAACACCCCGAATTCAAATTCAACATTTCCGTTTTCAGTGGAAATCAGTATCCCGTCCACACGCCGATTCATGGCAATTTGTTTATTCCCGCAAGACGTACCTTTCTTTACGATAAATAACCTAGTCTTGCATTACTCTCTGTGAGAAGACAAACAACTCGGTAATGCAAATACAATTTTTTTTAGGTTATAAAACAGGGTTTGTGGCAGACATTATGGCGAAACGAGCATGTGATAACTAAATATATAGGCATATTTGTGTATGCCTGTATCAATCTCTGGGACAACCAGCCAACTTGTTTGAAGGGTTACCTTAGACATATTACTAATACATATATGGACACATATTTCAGCACTTATGTTGTAGTGCATCATGTGCAGTAACTTGTGGATCCATATACATTATATGACACCCCAAACGGCGTGTCAGATGATAAACTTCTTGAAATAGTTACCCTAGAAGGAATGACGCACTGGCCACAAAAAACATTGTATTTAACACGCCTGGTTCACAATATTACAATATAAAGCAAAACATGTCTTCTTCTATCGAGTAGAAGAAAGAAACCTTAACATAAACCAGAAGTTGCCATATGACATCGGAGCGTTTAACCTTTATGTTTACTGATATGTAATACATTTCTTTTTTGTAACACATTATCAGTTCATTACTAAGTTTTATTAAAAACTAGTCGAGTTGCCCGGCCGTGTACGAGAGAAAATGCTCGTTGCCAACAATTGTACATAGCTATCATTCTGAGTTACGAACCTTACATCAAACGCATATGCTGGTTCCTTCGACGTAGACACCCCAATGTGTTTGAATGTACGAACCATCACTATGGACCCGCTAGAAGGTATGACGCATTGGCAAGGCAAGCAACAACATTGTATCTAACACGTCTGGTTCATAATGGCATAATAAAAAGCAAAGCATTTCTTTTTCTTTCGAGTAGAAGAAAGATACCGTCAGTTTACTGTCATGAAGCACGAACACATCAACCAGAGCACGCTGTATGACGTCAGCGTTTGACCTGTTCACTCATATGTAATAAATTGCTTTTGTGTAACACATTATCAATTCGTCAATACGTTTTATTACAAACTGGCTAAGTTTTCCGGTGGTGCTCGGGAGAAAAGGCAAGAACTTGTGCTAATGGCAATGACAACTTCACGTCCATAAATCACGTACAACTGCCGATTTCACGACGTTTGGACGTTTGACGTAGATCACGTAACAGTGGTTGAAACAGGCAAAGCGTTATTAACAATTGCACGGAGCTATTCTTCTGCGAAACGAAATTTACGTAAAACGACCACATTGGTTCTTTCGACGTAAACCCACCATTATGTTTGAATGTTCGTACCACCATTATGGACCACCTGGTACGCCCCAGACAGCCTGACGTATATACATACAGACAACAGACAGACATACAAATATACGTAGAGGCAAACATACAGACATACGTAGTCACAAACTATTTTATTATGTAGACGTAAGCAGATTATGAAACATTGTATGAAAACGGTGGTGTGACGTACTTCAATAAAGAGCACATTACCTCTTGTTTCAAGCCATACTCTTTTTATATGAAAAATCAATGCTAGAAGCACATTAATCTGTATTAATTACTGAAACAAATTATAGGACCGTTTATTTTTGCAAAAATTCTTGAAAAATGTTCCAGTATGTGTGTCGTTCTACAATCTTCGAATATATCTTATCTATGAGCATAGCATATCGTACACGTATCGTCAACAAGAATGCTGTGGCACAATTCCGACATATCATATCATGATGTAGATTCTTTATCTTTACACACCACATTATTTAATATGCATGTTTTGTTTCTGACCAATATCCACGTAATTTAGATCTGTGAACATGCACAGTGACGTGGAAAGGGCGGGACAACCAGTCTGCATAAATGTAACAAAAGGGAAGAGTTTTGCGCTTGATAGAACACCGTGGTACAAAAACACCAACTCATTATATGTGAATAATGCCCAGAGGTTTTTGAAAAAACTTCATACCAATATTCAACTGCTCACCATATCTCTTGTAACACAAGACCGCCTGTTAACTTGGAAGCAATACATAACCCTCCTCCATTCTGTGCGGTTATTTACTGTTGTGTTCTTACAAACTTTTTGACACTGGTGTTCTTTTTCTCCACGCGACGGCTGACATTGATGAACCAACGTTAACTGGCCCTAGCTCTATGTCTCTTTCCAGTCATCTACATGCTCGATGTCACCTCTAGAACAGAATCTTCGTCCCATCACTTCACATTACAATCTCAATTTGCTCGTTTTTTCTATAATTAGGATGACGTTGTTTTATCTGTAGATATGACCAGCTAACATTGTTTCCTATTTTGTGATGCATAATTTCGTTCACATGACTTACATATGTTGCCTACTGCAGTGTATATTCAAGTATCTTCGTCATTGGCCACCGATCCTCACCCGCGATCACCGCCAGCGATCTACGCCGACCCATGCTGGAATGAAGGTGCACATACATAAGCTTCTTCAAACATATGTGTAATTTATCAAAGACAGTGGGGAACAATAATAACCCTGTGTACAAGGGTGATCTTTTCGGCCAAAAACGAAGACGTCAATGCCATGCCACGTTTCCACTATACCTAAAACTGTAAAGATTAGATCAATTCAAAACAGCAGCTAACCAATCATACAACACGCGAGTTGTATGGTTTACTGATGCCTCTCAACAGAGCGCAGCCATTGTCCTAGACGGAGAAAACTCTGCAGAACAGCATGGCAGACGATTTATCATACGACTGGAAGCTAAAGCGATTGGAATTCAGCGCTTACAAATAATAAATACCCTAACACAGTTGTCCTCAACGTGAGTTCCATCGAATTGTGTCACGAAGGAGGCAAAATTGTGTGTGATGTGCTAGGGACGCGCTGCAGGCTTGCGGGGGCAGATGAACTGTAGTGGATTAGTGTTGATAATGCAGTGTATGATAACAGAAAATACCATCCTGCAACTAATCTAATTTTGATATTTTTGGAAAATGGCAGCAATATAAATGTCCATAAAGTTATTACTTCCCTGGTTTCACATATACTATTATATGTAATTTATTTGGAAATCGTTTGCAATAAGAACACATCCATGCGTTACTGTGCAACGGACAAGTGTTTTAAATTCGTGCATCAGAGATTAAACTGCAAACAAGTCAATCGCACTTCGCGCAAAGTCGCCTTAAAAATAGAAGAACCTACGTCACACCAGGACACGCATCTTTGACACAACAGGAGTGTATATGACGCCTTGGCAAGCAAAACTCTGTTTAACGTCACACGATATTTTTTCTTTGGAATACAAGACACATCCTAAGAATCTCGTATGATGCGGCAGGTTCACATAAATCGCATAGAAGTAATTCTACGACAATTGTTCGCATAAAGATAACAGTATTCTACAAAACATGGCAACAAACCGCCGAGCGAAATTTAATGAACAATGCACTCTTAGTGCATATCACAGCTTATATCAGACCTGGGGCCGAGCACATTTTTAAGAGTAAAGTACGAGTACGAGTACATTGGTGATGGCTGAGTACGAGTACAAGTACGAGTACGAGTACATTGGTGATGGCTGAGTACGAGTACAAGTACGAGTACGAGTACATTGATGATGGCTGAGTACGAGTACAAGTACATGTACGAGTACATTGGTGATGGCTGAGTACGAGTACAAGTACCAGTACGAGTACATTGGTGATGGCTGAGTACGAGTACAAGTACGAGTACGAGTACATTGGTGATGGCTGAGTACGAGTACAAGTACCAGTACGAGTACATTGGTGATGGCTGAGTACGAGTACAAGTACGAGTACATTGGTGATGGCTGAGTACGAGTACAAGTACATGTACGAGTACATTGGTGATGGCTGAGTACGAGTACAAGTACATGTACGAGTACATTGGTGATGGCTGAGTACGAGTACAAGTACCAGTACGAGTACATTGGTGATGGCTGAGTACGAGTACAAGTACGAGTACGAGTACATTGGTGATGGCTGAGTACGAGTACAAGTACGAGTACGAGTGCATTGGTGATGGCTGAGTACGAGTACAAGTACGAGTACGAGTACATTGGTGATGGCTGGGTACGAGTACAAGTACGAGTACATTGGTGATGGCTGAATACGAGTACGAGTACGAGTACATTGGTGATGGCTGAGTACGAGTACAAGTACGAGTACATTGGTGATGGCTGAGTACGAATACAAGTACAAGAACGAGTACATTGGTGACGGCTGAGTACGAGTACAAATAGGAGTACATTGTTCAAAGATGAGTACGAGTATGAGTACATTTCCACGAGTATGAGTACGAGTACGAGTACATCTTGTGTGATATTATAGTAACTCCGTATAGTCATAATAACATATTTTAAAATAAACATTGTGAATTAATTTATATAATTCAGGAAGAGTTGACTATGCAATGACAGTTGATCACACTTTTTTATGAGGAAAACTAAAAAAACCTTTATGTTTGGGACCAAACTGGGGGTTGCATTCCATTCATAGGTGCGATTAACATTAAAATAAAATGGGCTAAAATGTATTTAAATTGAAAATACTTTTCAAAATACATTTCATAGCAGAATATAACAAGAGAAAAGAAATTAAGAAATATAACCATTAAATATATATATGATATATGAATAAATGAACACTGTTAGGCATATTGTGGCTGGCAGTGACAACAATTCCACAACTAATGTTTGCTGAGAAGGTGGATTAGCACCTGCTAATGTCCAGGGCTCAATACCCCCTTTGCACTTTAACCACACTAAATTGGCACCAAACAATACTGGTGCAGGCTGTCTGACTTGAGTAACCAAACTTCTTCAGAAGAAGACTCGGCTAGCAGTACTTAGCACTGTTACTTGTGAAAGCAACAAAAGCATTGTTTGGCTAACTGATGAATGACCCTTTCATTATGGGCTTACTGGACTTCCTGGCTTAATTAAACAAATACAAAGATTATGGCCTGGACTGGTAACTAGTACAACTATATATATGAACTAGGGGTTTCTGACTGGTAAAATAATCAAAATATGCTGCCTCTTGAAGCGAAGCTTCAGTGCATTCAATATGCAGAAAAGTGATCCACATTGTGAATTTGTGAAAACTCATAAATACCAAGTAAAAGTACACGAGTACACGAGTACCATGTACTTCGGCCCCAGGTCTAGCTTATATTGGAAAACGTTCGCATGTGTGAACTTTTTTCGATGAGAACGATTTTGGTTTAAATGTTGGTGTTAAGAATGTCCATCGTCTAAATTAAGTATGTAGCGATCGCAGGTCGTACGACTTACACAATGATATTACATGTTGAATTCCAACATAAAATCTCTTACGTTGACGGTCTTTATACATATTATTGACGTATTCGAAAGTGATTAGGTAAAAAAGGTAAGTTTTACTCCGATCAAATGAGCAGCCACAACAATACTTAACATTTATTAAGAACACTTACATGATTAAATGTATTGCGGTAATATTTGTATAGAAACATATATAGACAGAAGGGGAAGATAGATATATATATATATATATATATATATATATATATATATATATATATATATATATATATATATATATATATATATATATGTATATATATATATATATAGAGAGAGAGAGAGATTAAAGAGAGATAGAGAGAGAGAAACTAAAGAGAGATAGAGAGAGAGAGAGAGAGAAAGAGAGAGAGAGAGAGATTTAACAAGATTTGCCATCCAAGCCAAAGCCCAGATAGCAAGTGGACAAGGAAGCCATTGGCTTCTCGAGAGTCCAACAATGTTCATCTACTTATAACCCGCCCTCCTGAGATAACTATCAACCTTGTTTTTAAACATATTCACGCTGCTAGCAGGTACACAATCTGTAGAAAATTTTTTCCATTCATTTATTGTCCTCTGTGAGAACGAGTGCTTCCTGATGTCCAATCTACATTGATCCTTTACTAATTTTACCACATGTCCTCTAGTTCTGCTATCCTTCTTGGGTGAGAAAAACATATTTCTATCAATATTTTCATACCCATTCAATATTCTTAAAAACTTCAATCTGATCTCCTCTTAACCTCCTTGTCTCTAGAGTTTTTAAACCAGGTATCTCATTTCTGGAATCATTTAGTGGCTCTCCTTTGTATGCGTTCAAGTGTATCTATATCCTTCTTACAATATGGTATCCATGCTGTGTACAGTATTCTAAATGAGGTCTAACTATTGCTTTATAAAGAGGTATAATTAACTTTTTTCCCTTGTATGTTTGTTTCTTCTAATCAATCCAAGAATTTGATTACCTTTTGAAGCTGCAATACAACACTGCTCTAAAACTTTCATATCAGCGCTTATTGTAACTCCTAAGTCCTTTTCTTCTACAGTTGTATCCAGAACAGTATCTCCCATTTTATGGTTTACATCCAAGTTCCATGTCCTGTATGTAGGCATTTACATTTCCCAAAATTGAACATCTGCCATTTCTCAGACCATTTCACTAATCTGTCTAGATCGTTTTGTAAATGTTGTTTATATATATATATAGAGAGAGAGAGAAAAATATATATAAAGACAGAGAGATAGAGGGAAATAGAGAGGAGATATATAGAGAGAGACAGAGAGAGAGAGAGAGAAAGAGAGAGAGAGAGTGGAAGAGAGAGACAAATAGAGAGAGAGATCAAGAGAGACAGAGAAATAGAGAGAGATAGAGAGAGAGAGAAAGAGACAGAGATAGAGAGAGAGTAAAAGAGAGAGTGAGAATGAGAGAGGGAAAGAGAGAGAGAGAGTGTGAGAGACCGAGTGAGAGAGAGAAATAGAGAATGAGAGAGAGAGAGAGAGAGAGAGAGAGGAGAGAGAGACATAAGGAGAAAACAGAGAGAGAGAAATAGAGAGAGAGCTAGAGAGTGGGATA
>OY759268.1:28117240-28287674 GCA_963662155.1 Lamellibrachia columna
GTGTTGTACCCAAGAGTAGGTAGTGATTCCCTGTCATATAATCCCGTATACATTATTCAGACACCTGTGTTGTTCCCAAGAGTAGGGAGTGATTCTCTGCAATATAGTCCCAAATATATTATCCATACATCTGTGTTGTTCCCAAGAGTAGGGAGTGATTCCCTATCATATTATCCCAAATACATTATCCAGACACCTGTGTTGTTCCCAAGAGTAGGGATTGATTCCTATTCATATCTTCCCAAATACATTATTCAGACATTTGTTTTGTTCCCAGAGTAGGGAGTGATTACCTGTCATATAGTCCCAAATACATGATCCAGATAACTGTGTTGTTCCCAACAGTAGGGAGTGATTCCCTGGCATATAATCCCAAATACTGTATTCATAAACCTGTGTTGTTCCCAGAGTAGGGTGCGATTCCCTGTCATATAATCCCAAATACAGTATCCAGACACCTGTGTTGTTCCAGTGTAGGGAGAGATTTCCTGTCAAATAGTCCCGAATACATTATTCAGACAACGACACAAGCTAACTTGGAAATCGAGTGAGGCTGGCTCTAGGTCACGTGGTTGGTGTATCCATACGCGTGAGCGAGTAATTAGGCCAATACTCTCTCTACCATAAAAGGTCTAACCTCAAATCGCCTTCATTGCCTTGTCATCTCGCATAAAATCCTTTATGCGCCGCTGTCACATAAATTCATTTATGCAAAATAACAACACAAGTCCAGCGTAGATTGAAATAGGCCAAAGAATGACATTTAGATTTATTAATTAAGGAGCATGAAATTAGGCAAGCATACACCATCAAAATAAGATACATCCAATAATCTCAGCAAGCATGCCGGCCCCCAAAAGGTGTTTACACATAATTAGTAAATCATGCCTATCAGCTACCCACTACCAGTACTATCTGTACCACTACTGACTTATATACAATTCACATGGTATCGGTGGGGGTCACTCCGCCACTAGGTCACCCTCTGTGACCGACCCCCACCATAATTATAAACAGTGGCAGCTATCCTCCATTCCCTTGCCGTGCAGGTAGAGATGCAGCTGTTGACCCCGCCGCTGTCAGGGCCTCGACTGCACCCCCTCCCCACCTTGCCCACAGTTCGAACCTAGCCAACACTCCGCCGCTGTCAGAGTATCAGCCACATTCGAACAGTGGATCTGCAACGTATACACAATAAACCAGATGATAGCTGCCGACTCCGCTACTGGCAGAGTCTTGACTACATCGTCACACCACGAACCTGCAACATACAATGATAGTTAACATAGATCAACACAGATGACGAAGTAAGTGCTGCTGGTTCCGCCACTGACCGAATCTAGGCACTATCTCTATAGTCCACCCTTGCCCAGATTGCTTACAGGTACAGCCTGATCTGTATGCAGCACCTTACGATATACGAATGTTTCTGCGGAAAGCATCTGAAACCCATCTACCCGCTGCTCTAATTTGCGCGTCTGACTCTCACGTTAAGGGCTGCTGACGTGGCTGCTCCCATTCTGAAACTAAGACCCTTAAAACTTTACTACTCAATCCACAGAATTCCAGCAGGCGCTTTAATATAGCATCAAACTCCCTCCGCAGCATTAGAGTGCCGTCTGCATATGCAAATAATATAGCCTGCCTAGAACCCTTAACCGGGAAGGGAAAATACTCTAAGTAATGTGGCAGGATAAATGGATGTGCCCACAATAGGCTGGTCATTTACTTGTAATGATTGCGGAACCAGCTTACTACTGTGTTTAGATTGCAACCACCATAATACCATAACATACTGACACCAGTTTAAGCTGTCGACTCATTGTACCAGCAACAATTACAACACTCTCGAGTATCGGCGACAATGTCACACCATGCACCTACAAGATATAAGCGACAGTACTGATACATGTAGATCTATGGCCGCTTCCAGCAGGCCATCCATGGGGAGCAACCTAGCCAGCCCCTTGACCAATTGTTGAAGGTGTGGTGTAGAAGCAGCTGCTGCAGCCCCCTGCTGGCTCAACGCGCCACCTGTGTCGCTGCCTGATTGCCACTTGTGGCAGCATCCGTAATTATTAATTGCGGTACCCAGGACCAGCTGTGTCATTAGATATCATGAACTACCATTAAACCATAACTAAACATTAACGTACGGTCACCTATATTAACATGCAAATTGTTCTATTTACATTATATGGCTTAAATAGAACATGGAATGCAAAAACTTCTCCATTTGCCGCAAGGAATATAAAGGGGGTCTACAATTGTGCCATTTACACTGCATGCCTTAATAAAACTTATACTCCAATTACAATGCATGGACCTAACAAAACAAACATATTTACATATGTTTTCTCCCTGCAAGGGGTAACAAAACTGTTCCGCCTCATCTGCACGGATTAGTAAAATTTAAGTAATTTGTCCACTTCATGGATTCACCCAATTTCCCATCTACACAGCATGGAATGTAGAAACTCCTCCGTTTCACCGCACGGACTACAATTGTGCCATTTACACTGCATGGAAATAAACCTTCTCCATATCAATTCTCCGCTTACACCGCACAAAATACAATGGTGCCATTTACCTGCATGGCTTAACAAAAGTTAGCGTTCATATACACCGCATGGAAATAACAAAACGTCTCTATATCACTGCATGTATTACCCAAATATACATCCGCTTACTCGTGCCTGGGTTAACAAAACTGTTCCGCCTGCAATGCACGGATTAGTGAAAATTTCAATAAATTTCCTAATGCATGGGTTAACCCACCATCTCCGTGTACACCGCACGAACTACCGAAACTGCTCCGTTTCCACCGTACGGAATATAAATGTGCTATTTACACCGCATGGCTTACCAAAAGTTAATTTAATTTACATCGCATGGAAATAACAGAACCTATCCATATCACTTTCCGTTGTCACCGCACGGACTACAGAAATTGCTCCGTTTACACCGCACGGAATACAATTGAGCCATTTACACCTCATGGCTTACCAAAAGTTAATTTCCATTTACACTGCATGGAAATAACAGAACTTTTCCATATAACTTTCCGTTTTCACGGCACGGACTACAAAAATTGCTCCGTTTCCACCGCACGGAATACAATTGTGCCATTTACACCGCATGGCTTACCAAACGTTAATTTCCATTTACACCGCATGGAAATAACAAAGTCTCCGTATCACGTTCCGTTTTCACCGCACGGACTATCGAAATTGCTCCGTTTACACCGCATGGAATAAAATTGTGCCATTTCAACCGCATGGCTTAACAAGAGTTAATTTCCATTTACACCGCATGGAAATAACAAAACTCCTCCATATCACTTTCCGTTTTCACCGCACGGACTATCGAAATTGCTCCGTTTACACCGCACGGAATACAATTGTGCCATTTACACCGCATGGGTTAACAAAAGTAAATTTCAATTTACACCGCATGGAAATAACAAAACTTCTCCATATCACTTTCCGTTTTCACCGCACGGACTACAGAAACTGCTCCGTTTACACCGCACGGAATACAATTGTGCCATCTACACCGCATGGCTTAACGAAAACTTAATTTCCATTTACACCGCATGGAACAACAAACTACGCCATATCACTTCTCCATTTACACCGCACGGTATACAGAAACCCCTCCATTTCCAACGTACGGAATACAATTGTGCCATTTACACCACATGGCTTAGCAAACGTTATCTTTTTATTTACACCCGTGACACCGCCTGGAAATAACGAACAACTCCTCCCTATCACTGCATGGAATAACTAAATTTAGATCCGCTTACTCACAGCATGGGTTAACAAAACTGTTCCACTTCCACCGCACAGATTAGTTACATTTCCAATATTCTTATTGCATGGCTTAATCCAATTTCCTCGTTTACACGACCTGTGGATGTCTCCATCAAGCGGTCGGTTGTCGGCCAAGGAGGATCCACCATGCCAGTATCCTGACGACTCGAAGAGGGCACTGGCTCAGGAGCCACGGAAGTCGCCGCTTGACGAGCACTGGAGGAAGAGTGAACATTGGCTTGTCCACTCGTTGAGGGCACAGGCGCTGGAGCAGCAGGTGCCAACGGCAAAAGCTGGCCGGATGATCGGATGACTCGATGGAGCCACTGCGGATGATGCCGCCACCTGGCGATCAACAGAGGCTGACGCAACCGCGTCGTGACCTGTCGCAGCGCTACACGCAACAACTCCCGCATCACGCGCATCTCATGATGAAGTTGCTCCGTTGCTGTAACATTTACTGTTCAAGTTGAACACTGCACCCAATCGTAGTAATGTGAACCTTATGTACGCTGTGTCATTACAAACTAGGGACCATGGTTAACCCTTGACCAACATTATCCACTCACATACTACAACGATACCCGCTCCGGTAATCCAACTGTATGGTGGAATCAGACAAAAGAAAATTACCATGCCCTGTACACCGTAGGGACGAATAGTGTAAACCGGTCATTTACCCCGAATGGAGGAATAATAAAATTACCATGCCATGAACCGCACGGGGACCCATATTATCGTCAGACAAGTTACACTGTATGGTGGAACAAGAAATCAAAATTAACATGCACTACCATAGGAACGATAGCATAAACCGACCATTCAAACTGTATGGCGGAATAAGACAATTAATGATTACCATGCCCTGTACGCTGTGGGAAACACCATCACAGCCACCATACCCACCTTATGGCGGAACAAGAAAAATTAAAAGTAACCTGCCCTGTACACCACAGGGCCAAAGAACATAAACCGACCATTTACACCGTATGGCGGAATAAGGAAAATAAAAATGCCCTGTACACCATAGGGCCAAAGATTATACACCAACCATTAACACTGTATGGCGGAATAAATAAAAAATGCCCTGTACACCATAGGGCCAAAGAACATAAACCGACCATTTACACTGCATGGCGGAATAAGGAAAATAAAAATGCCCTGTACACCATAGGGCCAAGGATTATACCCCGACCATTAATACCGTATGGCGGAATAAAATTACAAATGCCCTGTACACCATAGGGCCAAAGATTATACACCGACCATTTACACCGTATGGCGGAATAAAATTAACAATGCCCTGTACACCATAGGGCCACAGATTATACACCGACCATTTACACCGTATGGCGGAATTTAATTAAAAAATGCACTGTACACCATAGGGCCAAAGATTATACACCGACCATTTACACCATATGGCGGAATAAAATGAACAATGCCCTGTACACCATAGGGCCAAAGATTATACACCGACCATTTATACCGTATGGCGGAATAAAATGAACGATGCCCTGTACACCATAGGGCCAAAGATTATACACCGACCATTTACACCGTATGGCGGAATTTAATAAAAATAAAAATGCCCTGTACACCATAGGGCCAAAGATTATACACCAACCATTTACACCGTATGGCGGAATAAAATAAAAAATGCCCTGTACACCATAGGGCCCTTCCTCTAGTCCGACCATTTACACCGTATGGCGGAATACAGAAATTAAAAATGCCCTGTACACCATAGGGCCAAAGATTATACCCCGACCATTAACACCGTATGGCAGAATAAAATTACAAATGCCCTGTACCCCATAGGGCCAAGGATTATACACCGACCATTTACACCGTATGGCGGAATAAAATTAGCAATGCCCTGTACACCACAGGGCCAAAGATTATACACCGACCATTTACACCGTATGGCGGAATTTAATTTAAAAATGCCCTGTACACCATAGGGCCAAAGATTATACACCGACCATATACACCGTATGGCGGAATGAAATTAAAAATGCCCTGTACACCATAGGGCCAAAGATTATACACCGACCATTCACACCGTATGGCGGAATTTAATTTAAAAAATGCCCTGTACACCATGGCATAGGGGCAAAGATTATACACCGACCATATACACCGTATGGCGGAATGAAATTAAAAATGCCCTGTACACCATAGCCATAGGGCCAAAATTCATTCACCGACCATTAACACCGTATGGCGGAATAAAGTTAAAAATGACCCGTACACCATAGCATAGGGCCATTCCCCCAATACAGCTGATGTTCGCTGAGAAGGGACAATGCTAACCATCACATAAGATGTGCACCGGGTGAGGAACGAACTCACAACCTCCGCATATCTCAGTCTGCCACGCCTGTTGCCAGGCGGTACTGTTTATAAGTACGGCGCGCTAACAAAACCCGGTTCCGTTCCATAGTGGTAACCGTACCGCCCCGATAGCCTTCGAAAGCGATCCGACAATCCAAACCCTCGCGGAAAGAACCTTGTGCAAAATCTACCTCCGATGCGACAAGACGCTCCAACCAGTAAATGTGGCTAGCGCCCAGAACTAAAACCAAAGGTTTAGTAGCCATTCGTCAGGATAATAATAACAAATTATGCGTAAACGACTGACGATTACCTTTCGCAGTCCAAGGGTCGGAGGTAACAAAATGGCGGATAAACGGCGTCCGTCTTTGCAACAGAAACTCACCTGAACACACTAGCGAAAAATATCCGATAAGATTGAACAGAATAAACCGAACAACAAAACTGATCTTGCAATAAAATCAACAAATTCAGCGATAACGAATAATCAGTAACAATAGAAATTCGGAAATATTTGCAGCGCAAAGGTCTCACAACGACACAAGCTAACTTGGAAATCGAGTGAGGCTGGCTCTAGGTCACGTGGTTGGTGTATCCATACGCGTGAGCGAGTAATTAGGCCAATACTCTCTCTACCATAAAAGGTCTAACCTCAAATCGCCTTCATTGCCTTGTCATCTCGCATAAAATCCTTTATGCGCCGCTGTCACATAAATTCATATCCATACACCTGTGTTTTTCCCAAGAGTAGGGAGTGATTCCCTGTCATATTATCCCAAACACATTATCCAGACACCTGTATTGTTTCAAAGAGTAAGGATTGATTCCTTGTCATATAATCCCAAATACATTATCCAGACAACTGTTTTATTCCCAGAGTAGGGAGTGATTCCCTCTCATATAATCCCAAATACATTATCCAGGGTAGGGAGTTATTCCCTGTACTATAATACCAAATACATTATCCAGACACCTGTGTTGTTCCCAGAGTAGGGAGAGATTTCCTGTCAAATAGTCACAAATACATTATTCAGACACTTGTGTTGTTCCCAGAGTAGGGAGTGATTACCTGTAATATAATCCCAAATACATTATCCAGACAACTGTGTTGTTGCAAGAGTAGGGAGTGATTCCCTTTCACATAGTCCCAAATATTGTATCCAGAAACCTGTGTTGTTCCAAGAGTACGGAGTGATTCCCTGTCAAATAATCCTAAATACATTATCCAGAAACCTGGGTTGTTCCTAGTGTAGGGAGTGATTCCCTGTCTATAATCCCAAAAACATTATCCAGTCAACTGTGTTGTTCCCAGAGTAGGGAGTGATACCCTGTCACATAGTCCCAAATATTGTATCCAGACACCTGTGTTGTTCCCAAGAGTAGGTAGTGATTCCCTGTCATATAGTCCCATACTCATTATTCAGACACCTGTGTTGTTCCCAAGAGTAGGGAGTGATTCCCTGGCATATATTCCCAAATAAATTATCCAGACACCTGTGTTGTTCCCAATGGTAGGGAGTGATTCCCTGTAATATAATCCCAAATATATTATCCAGACACCTGTGTGTTACCAGAGTAGGGAGAGATTTCCTGTCAAATAGTCCCGATTATATTATTCAGACACTTGTGTTTTTCCCAGTGTAGGGAGTGATTATCTGTCATATAATCCCAAATACATTACCCATACAACTGTGTTGTTCCCAGAGTAAGGAGTGATTCCCTGTCACATAGTCCCAAATATTGTATCCAGAAACCTGTGTTGTTCCTAGTGTAGGGAGTGATTCCCTGTTATATAATCCCAAATACATTATCCAGGCACCTGTGTTGTTCCCAGAGTAGGGAGAGATTTCCTGTCATATAATCCCAAAAACATTATCTAGTCAACTGTGTTTTTCCCAGAGTAGGGAGTGATTACCTGTCATAAAATCCCAAAAACATTATCTAGTCAACTGTGTCATTCCCAGATTAGGGAGTGATTACCTGTCATATAATCCCAAATACTGTATCCATAATCCTGTGTTGTTCCCAGAGCAGGGAGTGATTCCCTCTCATATAATACCAAATACATTATCCAGACAACTGTGTTGTTCCCAAGAGTAGGGAGTGATTTCCTGTTATATAGTTCCAAAAACATTATCCAGACACCTGTGTTGTTCCCAGAGTAGGGAGCGATTCCCTGTCTTGTATTCCAAAATACTGTATCAAGAAACCTGTGGTGATCCTAGAGTAGGGAGTGATTCCCTGTCATATTATCCCAAATACATTATCCAGACACCTGTGTTGTACCCAAGAGTAGGTAGTGATTCCCTGTCATATAGTCCCGTATACATTATTCAGACACCTGTGTTGTTCCCAAGAGTAGGGGGTGATTTCCTGTCAAATAGTCACAAATACATTATTCAGACACTTGTGTTGTTCCCAGAGTAGGGAGTGATTACCTGTCATATAATCCCAAATACATTATCCAGACAAATGTGTTGATCCCAGAGTAGGGAGTGATTCCCTTTCACATAGTCCCAAATATTGTATCCAGAAACCTGTGTTGTTCCAAGAGTACGGAGTGATTCCCTGTCAAATAATCCTAAATACATTATCCAGAAACCTGTGTTGTTCCTAGTGTAGGGAGTGATTCCCTGTCATATAATCCCAAATACATTATCCAGGCACCTGGGTTGTTCCCAGAGTAGGGAGAGATTTCCTGTCAAATAGTCCCGAATACATTATTCAGACACTTGTGTTGTTCCAAGTGTAGGGAGTGATTGCCTGTCTATAATCCCAAAAACATTATCCAGTCAACTGTGTTGTTCCCAGAGTAGGGAGTGATTCCCTGTCACATAGTCCCAAATATTGTATCCAGACACCTGTGTTGTTCCCAAGAGTAGGGAGTGATCCATGTAATATAGTCCCAAATATATTATCCAGACACCTGTATTGTTCCCAAGAATAGGGATGGATTCCTTGTAATATCTTCCCAAATACATTATTCAGACACTTGTGTTGTTCCCAGAGTAGGGAGTGATTACCTGTCATATAGTCCCAAATACTGTATCCATAATCCTGTGTTGTTCCCAGAGCAGGGAGTGATTCCCTCTCATATAATCCCAAAAACTTTATCCAGACAACTGTGTTGTTCCCAAGAGTAGGGAGTGATTTCCTGTTATATTGTCCCAAAAATATAATCCAGACACCTGTGTTGTTCCCAGAGTAGGGAGTGATTCCCTGTCTTGTATTCCCAAATACTGTATCCAGAAACCTGTGGTGATCCTTGAGTAGGGAGTGATTCCCTTCCATATTATCCCAAATACATTATCCAGACACCTGTGTTGTTCCCAAGAGTAGGTAGTGATTCCCTGTCATATAGTCCCGTACACATTATTCAGACACCTGTGTTGTTCCCAAGAGTAGGGAGTGATTCCCTGGTATATATTCCCAAATAAATTATCCAGACACCTGTGTTTTTCCCAATTGTTGGGAGTGATTCCCTGTAATATAATCCCAAATATATTATCCAGACACCTGTGTTGTTCCCAGAGTAGGGAGAGATTTCCTGTCAAATAGTCCCGATTATATTATTCAGACACTTGTTTTGTTCCCAGAGTAGGGAGTGATTATCTGTCATATAATCCCAAATACATTACCCATACAACTGTGTTGTTCCCAGAGTAGGGAGTGATTCCCTGTCACATAGTCCCAAATATTGTATCCAGAAACCTGTGTTGTTCCTAGTGTAGGGAGTTATTCCCTGTTATATAATCCCAAATACATTATCCAGGCACCTGTGTTGTTCCCAGAGTAGGGAGAGATTTCCTGTCATATAATCCCAAAAACATTATCTAGTCAACTATGTTTTTCCCAGAGTAGGGAGTGATTACCTGTCATAAAATCCCAAAAACATTATCTAGTCAACTGTGTTGTTCCCAGATTAGGGAGTGATTACCTGTCATATAATCCCAAATACTGTATCCATAATCCTGTGTTGTTCCCAGAGCAGGGAGTGATTCCCTCTCATATAATACCAAATACATTATCCAGAAAACTGTGTTGTTCCCAAGAGTAGGGAGTGATTTCCTGTTATATAGTTCCAAAAACATTATCCAGACACCTGTGTTGTTCCCAGAGTAGGGAGCGATTCCCTGTCAAATAGTCCCGAATACATTATTCAGACACTTGTGTTGTTCCAAGTGTAGGGAGTGATTGCCTGTCTATAATCCCAAAAACATTATCCAGTCAACTGTGTTGTTCCCAGAGTAGGGAGTGATTCCCTGTCACATTGTCCCAAATATTGTATCCAGACACCTGTGTTGTTCCCAAGAGTAGGGAGTGATCCATGTAATATAGTCCCAAATATATTATCCAGACACCTGTATTGTTCCCAAGAATAGGGATGGATTCCTTGTAATATCTTCCCAAATACATTATTCAGACACTTGTGTTGTTCCCAGAGTAGGGAGTGATTCCCTCTCATATAATCCCAAAAACTTTATCCAGACAACTGTGTTGTTCCCAAGAGTAGGGAGTGATTCCCTCTCATATAATCCCAAATACATTATCCAGAAACCTGTGTTGTTCCTAGTGTAGGAAGTGATTCCCTGTCATATAATCCCAAATACATTATCCAGGCACCTGTGTTGTTCCTAGAGTAGGGAGTGATTCCCTGTCATATAATCCCTAATATATTATCCAGAAACCTGTGTTGTTCCTAGTGTAGGGAGTGACTCCCTGTCATATAATCCCAAATATATTATCCAGACTCCTGTTTTGTTCCCAAGAGTAGGGAGTGAATACGTATCATATATTCCCAAATAAATAATTGAGGCACCTGTGTTGTTCCCAAGAGTAGGGAGTGATTCCCTGTAATATAGTCCCAAATATATTATCCATACACCTGTGTTGTTCCCAAGAGTAGGGAGAGATTCCCTGTCATATTATCCCAAATACATTATCGAGACACCTGTATTGTTCCCAAGAGTAGGGATGGATTCCTTGTAATATCTTCCCAAATACATTATTCACAAACTTGTGTTGTTCCCAGAGTAGGGAGTGATTACCTGTCATATAATCCCAAATACTGTATCCATAATCTTGTGTTGTTCCCAGAGCAGGGAGTGATTCCCTCTCATATAACCCCAAATACATTATCCAGACAACTGTGTTGTTCCCAAGAGTAGGGAGTGATTTCCTGTTATATAGTCCCAAAAACATTATCCAGACACCTGTGTTCTTCCCAGAGTAGGGAGTTATTCCCTGTCTTGTATTCCAAAATACTGGATCCAGAAACCTGTGGTGATCCTAGCGTAGGGAGTGATTCCCTGTCATATTATCCCAAACACATTATCCAGACACCTGTATTGTTCCCAAGAGTAGGGATTGATTCCTTGTCATATAATCCCAAATACATTATCCAGACAACTGTGTTGTTCCAAGAGTAGGGAGTGATTCCCTCTCATATAATCCCAAATACATTATCCAGAAACCTGTGTTGTTCCTAGTTCTAGGAAGTGATTCCCTGTCATATAATCCCAAATACATTATCCAGGCACCTGTGTTGTTCCTAGAGTAGGGAGAGATTTCCTGTTAAATAGTCCCGAATACATTATTCAGACACTTGTGTTGTTCCCAGTGTAGGAAGTGATTACCTGTCATATAATCCCAAATACATTATCCAGAAACCTGTGTTGTTCCTAGTGTAGGGAGTGATTCCCTGTTATATAATTCCAAATACATTATCCAGACACCTGTGTTGTTCCCAGAGTAGGGAGAGATTTCCTGTCATATAATCCCAAAAACATTATCTAGTCAACTGTGTTGTTCCCAGAGTAGGGAGTGATTACCTGTCATATAATCCCCAAAACATTATCTAGTCAACTGTGTTGTTCCCAGAGTAGGGGGTGATTCCCTGTCACATAGTCCCAAATATTGTATACAGAAACCTGTGTTGTTCCTAGAGTACGGAGTGATTCCCTCTCATATAATCCCAAATATATTATCCATAATCCTGTGTTATTCCCAGGGCAGGGAGAGATTCCCTCTCATATAATCCCAAATACTTTATCCAGACAACTGTGTTGTTCCCAAAAGTAGGGAGTGATTTTCTGTTATATAGTCCCAAAAACATTATCCAGACATCTGTGTTGTTCCCAGAGTAGGGAGTGATTCCCTGTCTTGGATTCCCAAATACTCTATCAAGAAACCTGTGGTGATCCTAGAGTAGGGAGTGATTCCCTGTCATATTATCCCAAATACATTATCCATACACATGTGTTGTTCCCAAGAGTAGGACGTGATTCCCTGTCATATAGTCCCGTACACATTATTCAGACACCTGTGTTGTTCCCAAGAGTAGGGAGTGATTCCCTGGCATATATTCCCAAATACATTATCCAGACACCTGTGTTGTTCCCAAGGGTAGGGAGTGATTCCCTGTAATATAATCCCAAATACATTATCCAGACACCTGTGTTGTTCCCAGAATAGGGAGAGATTTCCTGTCAAATAGTCCCGATTACATTATTCAGACACATGTGTTGTTCCCAGAGTAGGGAGTGATTACCTGTCATATAATCCCAAATACATTATACAGACAACTGTGTTGTTCCCAGTGTAGGGAATGATTCCCTGTCACATAGTCCAAAATATTGTATCCAGAAACCTGTGTTCTTCCAAGAGTACGGAGTGATTCCCTGTCATATAATCCCAATACATTATCCAGAAACCTGTGTTGTTCCCAAGTGTAGGGAGTGATTCCCTGTAATATAGTCCCAAATATATTATCCATACCCCTGTGTTGTTCCCAAGTGTAAGGTGAGATTCCCTGTCATATTATCCCAAATACATTATCCAGACACCTGTATTGTTCCCAAGAGTAGGGATGGATTCCTTGTAATATCTTCCCAAATACATTATCCAGACACCTGTGTTGTACCCAAGAGTAGGTAGTGATTCCCTGTCATATAGTCCCGTATACATTATTCAGACACCTGTGTTGTTCCCAAGAGTAGGGAGATATTCCCTCTCATATAATCCCAAATACATTATCCAGACAACTGTGTTGTTCCCAGAGTAGGGAGTGATTCCCTCTCATATAATCCCAAATACATTATCCAGAAACCTGTGTTGTTCCTAGTGTAGGAAGTGATTCCCTGTCATATAATCCCAAATACATTATCCAGAAACCTGTGTTGTTCCTAGAGTAGGAGAGATTCCCTCTCATATAATCCCAAATACATTATCCAGACTTCTGTGTTGGTCCCAAGAGTAGGGAGTGAATACCTATCATATTGTCCCAAATAAATAATTGAGACACCTGTGTTGTTCCCAACAGTAGGGAATGATTCCGTGTCATACAATCCCAAATACATTATCCAGACACCTGTTTTGTTCCAAAGAGTAGGGAATGATTCCCTGTAATATAGTCCCAAATATATTATCCGTACACCTGTGTTGTTTCCAAGAGTAGTGAGTGATTCCCTGTCATATAACCCCAAACACATTATCCAGACACCTGTATTGTTCCCAAGAGTAGGGATTGATTCCTTGTCATATAATCCCAAATACATTATCCAGACAACTGTGTTGTTCCCAGAGTAGGGAGTGATTCCCTCTCATATAATCCCAAATACATTATCCAGGCACCTGTGTTGTTCCTAGAGTAGGGAGTGATTCCCTGTCATATAATCCCTAATATATTATCCAGAAACCTGTGTTGTTCCCAACAGTAGGGAATGATTCCGTGTCATACAATCCCAAATACATTATCCAGACACCTGTTTTGTTCCAAAGAGTAGGGAATGATTCCCTGTAATATAGTCCCAAATATATTATCCGTACACCTGTGTTGTTTCCAAGAGTAGTGAGTGATTCCCTGTCATATAACCCCAAACACATTATCCAGACACCTGTATTGTTCCCAAGAGTAGGGATTGATTCCTTGTCATATAATCCCAAATACATTATCCAGACAACTGTGTTGTTCCCAGAGTAGGGAGTGATTCCCTCTCATATAATCCCAAATACATTATCCAGACTACTGTGTTGTTCCCAAGAATAGTGAGTGATTACCTATATATAGTCCCAAATAAATAATTGAGACACCTGTGTTGTTCCCAAAAGTAGAGAATGATTCCTTGTCATACAATCCCAAATACATTATCCAGACACCTGTTTTGTTCCCAAGAGTAGGGAGTGATTCTCTGTAATATAGTCCCAAATATATTAACCATACACCTGTGTTGTTCCCAAGAGTAGGGAGTGATTCCCTGTCATATTATCCCAAATACATTATCCAGACACCTGTGTTGTTCCCAAGAGTAGGGATTGATTCCTTTTCATATCTTCCCAAATACATTATTCAGACACTTGTGTTGTTCCCAGGGTAGGGAGTGATTACCTGTCATATAGTCCCAAATACATTATCCAGATACCTGTGTTGTTCCCAACAGTAGGGAGTGATTCCCTGTCATACAATCCGAAATACATTATCCAGACACCTGTGTTGTTCCCAGAGTAAGGAGAGATTTCCTGTCAAATAGTCCTTAATACATTATTCAGACACTTGTGTTGTTCCCTGTGTAGGGAGTGATTTCCTTGCCATATAATCCCAAAAACATTATCCAGACTACTGTGTTGTTCCCAGAGTAGGGAGTGATTCCCTGTCACATAGCCCCAAATATTGTATCCAGAAAACTGTGTTGATCCTAGAGTAGGAGATATTCCCTCTCATATAATCCCAAATACATTATCCAGACTCCTGTGTTGTTCCCAAGAGTAGGGAGTGAATACCTATCATATAGTCCCAAATAAATAATTGAGACACCTGTGTTGTTCCCAAGAGTAGGGAGTGATTCCCTGTCATACAATCCCAAATACATTATCCAGACACCTGTTTTGTTCCCAAGAGTAGGGAGTGATTCCCTGTAATATAGTCCCAAATATATTATCCATACACCTGTGTTGTTCCCAAGAGTAGGGAGTGATTCCCTGTCATATTATCCCAAACACATTATCCAGACACCTGTATTGTTCCCAAGAGTAGGGATGGATTCCTTTTAATATCTTCCCAAATACATTATCCAGACACCTGTGTTGTACCCTAGAGTAGGTAGTGATTCCCTGTCATATAGTCCCATTTACATTATTCAGACACCTGTGTTGTTCCCAAGAGTAGGGAGTGATTCCCTCTCATATAATCCCAAATACATTATCCAGAAACCTGTGTTGTTCCTAGTGTATGAAGTGATTCCCTGTCATATAATCCCAAATACATTATCCAGGCACCTGTGTTGTTCATAGAGTAGGGAGAGATTTCCTGTTAAATGGTCCCGAATACATTATTCAGACACTTGTGTTGTTCCCAGAGTAGGAAGTGATTACCTGTCATATAATCCCAAAAACATTATCCAGTCAACTCTGTTGTTCACAGAGTAGGGAGTAATTCCCTGTCACATAGTCCCAAATATTGTATCCAGAAACCTGTGTTGTTCCTAGAGTAGGAGAGATTCCCTCTCATATAATCCCAAATACATTATCCAGACTCCTGTGTTGTTCCCAAGAGTAGGGAGTGAATACCTATCATATAGTCCCAAATAAATAATTGAGACACCTGTGTTGTTCCCAACAGTAGGGAATGATTCCCTGTCATACAATCCCAAATACATTATCCAGACACCTGTTTTGTTCCAAAGAGTAGGGAGTGATTCCCTGTAATATTATCCCAAACACATTATCCAGACACCTGTATTGTTCCCAAGAGTAGGGATTGATTCCTTGTCATATAATCCCAAATACATTATCCAGACAACTGTGTTGTTCCCAGAGTAGGGAGTGATTCCCTCTCATATAATCCCAAATACATTATCCAGAAACCTATGTTGTTCCTCGTGTAGGAAGTGATTCCCTGTCATATAATCCCAAATACATTAACCAGACTCCTGTGTTGTTCCCAAGAGTAGTGAGTGATTACCTATATATAGTCCCAAATAAATAATTGAGACACCTGTGTTGTTCCCAAAAGTAGGGAATGATTCCTTGACATACAATCCCAAATACATTATCGAGACACCTGTGTTGTTCCCCAGAGTAGGGAGTGTTTCCTTTTCATATCTTCCCAAATACATTATTCAGACACTTGTTTAGTTCCCAGAGTAGGGAGAGATTACCTGTCATATAGTCCCAAATACATGATCCAGATACCTGTGTTGTTCCCAACAGTAGGGAGTGATTCCCTGTCATACAATCCCAAATACATTATCCAGACACCTGTGTTGTTCCCAGAGTAGGGAGTGATTCCCTGGCATATAATCCCAAATACTGTATTCATAAACCTGTGTTGTTCCCAGAGTAGGGAGTGATTACCTGTCATATAATCCCAAAAACATTATCTAGTCAACTGTGATGTTCCCAGAGTAGGGAGTGATTCCCTGTCACATAGTTCCAAATATTGTATACAGAAACCTGTGTTGTTCCTAGAGTACGCTGTGATTCCCTGTCATATAATCCCAAATATATTATCCAGAAACCTGTGTTGTTCCTAGTGTAGGGAGTGATTCCCTGTCATATAATCCCAAATATATTATCCAGAAACCTGTATTGTTCCCAAGAGTAGGGAGAGATTCCCTGTCATATTATCCCAAATACATTATCCAGACACCTGTATTGTTCCCAAGAGTAGGGATGGATTCCTTGTAATATCTTCCCAAATACATTATTCAGACACTTGGGTTGTTCCCAGAGTAGGGAGTGATTACCTGTCATATAATCCCAAATACTGTATCCATAATCCTGTGTTATTCCCATAGCAGGGAGTGATTCCCTCTCATATAATCCAAAATACATTATCCAGACAACTGTGTTGTTCCCAAGATTAGGGAGTTATTCCCTGTCATATTATCCCAAATACATTATCCAGACACCTGTGTTGTTCCCAAGAGTAGGTAGTGATTCCCTGTCATATAGTCCCGTATACATTATTCAGACACCTGTGTTGTTCCCAAGAGAAGGGAGTGATTCCATCTCATATATTCCCAAATACATTATCCAGACACCTGTGTTGTTCCCAAGGGTATACCCTGTCACATAGTCCCAAATATTGTATAAAGAAACCTGTGTTGTTCCTAGAGTACGGAGTGATTCCCTGTCATATAATCCCAAATATATTATCCAGACACCTGTATTGTTCCCAGAGTAGGGAGTGATTACCTGTCATATATTCCCAAATCATGTAGTCCCAAATACTGTACAAGAAACCTGTGTTGTTCCTAGAGTACGGAGTGTTTCCCTCTCATATAATCCCAAATACATTATCCAGACACCTGTTTTGTTCCCAAGAATAGTTAGTGAATCCCAGTCATATAGTGCCAAATACATTATTCAGACACTTGTGTTGTTCCCAAGAGTAGGGAGTGATACCTTGTCATATCTTCCCAAATACATTATTCAGACACTTGTGTTGTTCCCAGTGTAGGGAGTGATTACCTGTCATATAGTCCCAAATAAATAATCCAGATACCTGTGTTGTTCCCAGAGTAGGGAGTGATTCCCTGGCATATAATCCCAAATATTGTATTCATAAACCTGTGTTGTTCCCAGAGTAGGGAGTCATTTCCTCTCATATAATCCCAAATACATTATTCAGACACTTGTGTTGTTCCCAGTGTAGGGAGAGATTTCCTGTCAAATAGTCCCGAATACATTATTCAGACACTTGTGTTGTTCCCTGAGTAGGGAGTGATTACCTGTCATATAGTCCCAAATACATGATCCATATACCTGTGTTGTTCCCAGAGTAGAGAGTTATTCCCTGTAATATAATCCCAAATACATTATCCAGAGGGTTGTGTTGTTCCCAACAGTAGGGAGTGATTCCCTGTCATACAATCCGAAATACATTAATCAGACACTTGTGTTGTTCCCAGAGTAGGAAGTGATTACCTGTCATATAATCCCAAAAACTTTATCCAGTCAACTCTGTTGTTCCCAGAGTAGGGAGTGATTCCCTGTCACATAGTCCCAAATATTGTATCCAGAAACCTGTGTTGTTCCTAGAGTACGGAGTGATTCACTGTCATATAATCCCAAATACATTATCCCGAAAACTGTGTTGTTCCTAGTGTAGGGAGTGATTCCCTGTCATATAATCCCAAATACATTATCCAGACTCCTGCGTTGTTCCCAAGAATTGTGAGTGATTACCTATATATAGTCCCAAATAAATAATTGAGACACCTGTGTTGTTCCCAAGAGTAGGGAATGATTCCTTGTCAAACAATCCCAAATACATTATCCAGACACCTGTGTTGTTCCCAACAGTAGGGAGTTATTCTCTGTAATATAGTCCCTAATATATTATCCATACACCTGTGTTGTTCCCAAGAGTAGGGAGTGATTCCCTGTCATATTATCCCAAATATGTTATCCAGACACTTGTATTGTTCCCAATAGTAGGGATTGATTTCTTGTCATATCTTCCCAAATATATTATTCAGACACTTGTGTTGTTCCCAGAGTAGGGAGCAATTACCTGTCATAAAGTCCCAAATACATGATCCATATACCTGTGTTGTTCCCAGTGTAGGGAGTGATTCCCTGTCATATATAATCCCAAACATATTATCCAGAAACCTGTGTTGTTCCCAAGAGTAGGGAGTGATTTCTTTTAATATATTCCCAAATACATTATCCAGCAGTTGTATTGTTCCAAAGAGTAGGGAGTGATTCCCTGTCATATTATCCCAAATACATTATCCAGACACCTGTGTTGTTCCCAAGAGTAGGTAGTGATTCCCTGTCATATAGTCCCGTATACATCATTTAGACACCTGTGTTGTTCCCAAGAGTAAGGAGTGATTCCCTGGCATATATTCCCAAATACATTATCCAGACACCTGTGTTGTTCCCAAGGGTAGGGAGTTATTCCCTGTAATATAATCCCAAATACATTATCCAGACACCTGTGTTGTTCCCAGAGTAGGGAGAGATTTCCTGTAAAATAGTCCCAAATACATTATTCAGACACTTGTGTTGTTCCCAGAGTAAGGAGTGTTTCCCTTTCACATAGTCCCAAATATTGTATCCAGAAACCTGTGTTGTTCCAAGAGTACGGGTTGAATCCCTGTCATATAAACCCAAATACATTATCCAGAAACCTGTGTTGTTCCTAGTGTAGGGAGTGATTCCCTGTCATATAATCCCAAATACGTTATCCAGGCACCTGTGTTGTTCCCAGAGTAGGGAGAGATTTCCTGTCAAATAGTCCCAAATATTGTATCCAGAAACCTGTGCTGTTCCTAGAGTACGGAGCGATTCCCTGTCATATAATCCCAAATATATTTTCCAGAAACCTGTGTTGTTCCTAGTGAAGGAAGTGATTCCCTGTCATATAATCCCAAATACGTTATCCCGACTCCTGTTTTTTTTCTTCCAAGAGTAGTTAGTGATTACCTATATATAGTCCCAAATAAATAATTGAGACACCTGTGTTGTTCCCAAGAGTAGGGAATGATTCCTTGTCATACAATCCCAAATACATTATCCAGACACTTGTGTTGTTCCCAAGAGTAGAGAATGATTCCCTGTAATATAGTCCCAAATATATTATCCAGTCAACTCTGTTGTTCCCAGAGTAGGGAGAGATTCCCTGTCATATTATCCCAAATACATTATCCAGACACCTGTATTGTTCCCAAGAGTAGGGATGTATTCCTTGTAATATCTTCCCAAATACATTATTCAGACACTTGTGTTGTTCCCAGAGTAGGGAGTGATTACCTGTCATATAGTCCCAAATTCTGTATCCATAATCCTGTGTTGTTCCCAAAGCAGGGAGTGATTCCCTCTCATATAATCCCAAATATTTTATCCAGACAACTGTGTTGTTCCCAAGAGTAGGGAGTGATTTCCTGTTATATAGTCCCAAAAACATTATCCAGACACCTGTGTTGTTCCCAAGAGTAGGGAGTGATTCCCTCTCATATTATCCCAAACACATTATCCAGACACCTGTATTGTTCCCAAGAGTAGGGATTGATTCCTTGTCATGTAATCCCAAATACATTATCCAGACAACTGTGTTATTCCCAGAGTAGGGAGTGATTCCCTCTCATATAATCCCAAATGCATTATCCAGAAACCTGTGTTGTTCCTAGTGTAGGAAGTGATTCCCTGTCATATAATCCGAAATACATTATCCAGGCACCTGTGTTGTTCCCAGAGTAGGGAGTGATTACCTGTCATATAGTCCCAAATACATGATCCAGATACCTGTGTTGTTCCCAGAGTAGGGAGTTATTCCCTGTAATATAATCCCAAATACATTATCCAGAGGGTTGTGTTGTTCCCAAGAGTAGGGAGTGAATCCCTCTCATACAATCCGATATACATTATCAAGACACCTGTGTTGTTCCCAGAGTAGGGAGTGATTCCCTATTATATAATCCCAAATATATTATCCGGTCACCTATGTTGTTACCAAGAGTAGGGAGTGATTCCCTGTTATATAGTCCCAAATACATTATCCAGACACCTGATTTGTTCCCAGTGTAAGGAATGATTCCATGTCTTGTAGTCCCAAAAACTGTATTCAGAAACCTGTGGTGTTCCTAAGAAAACGTAGTTATTCCCTGTCATATAATCCAAAATACATTATCCAGACACCTGTGTTGTTCCCTAGGGTAGGAAGTGATTCCCTGTAATATAATCCAAAATACATTATTCAGACACTTGTTTTGTTCCCAGAGTAGGGAGTGATTACCTGTCATATAATCCTAAAAACATTATCCAGTCAACTGTGTTGTTCCCAGAGTAGGGTGTGATACCCTGTCACATAGTCCCAATATTGTATCTAGAAACATGTGTTGTTCCAAGAATACGGAGTGATTCCCTGTCATATAATCCCAAATACATTATCCGGAAACCTGTGCTGTTCCTAGTGTAGGGAGTGATTCCCTGTTATATAATCCCAAATATTGTATCCAGAAACCTGTGTTGTTCCTAGAGTACGGAGTGATTCCCTGTTATATAGTCCCAAATATATTATCCACACACCTGTGTTGTTCCCAGAGTAGGGAGAGATTTCCTGTCAAATAGTCCCAAATACATTATACAGACACTTGTGTTGTTCCCAGTGTAGGGAGTGATTACCTGTCATACAATCCCAAATGCATTATCAATACACCTGTGTTGTTCCCAGAGTAGGGAGTGATTACCTGTCATATAGTCCCAAATACATGATCCATATACCTGTGTTGTTCCCAGAGTAGAGAGTTATTCCCTGTAATATAATCCCAAATACATTATCCAGAGGGTTGTGTTGTTCCCAACAGTAGGGAGTGATTCCCTGTCATACAATCCGAAATACATTAATCAGACACTTGTGTTGTTCCCAGAGTAGAAAGTGATTACCTGTCATATAATCCCAAAAACTTTATCCAGTCAACTCTGTTGTTACCAGAGTAGGGAGTGATTCCCTGTCACATAGTCCCAAATATTGTATCCAGAAACCTGTGTTGTTCCTAGAGTACGGAGTGATTCACTGTCATATAATCCCAAATACATTATCCCGAAAACTGTGTTGTTCCTAGTGTAGGGAGTGATTCCCTGTCATATAATCCCAAATACATTATCCAGACTCCTGCGTTGTTCCCAAGAATTGTGAGTGATTAGCTATATATAGTCCCAAATAAATAATTGAGACACCTGTGTTGTTCCCAAGAGTAGGGAATGATTCCTTGTCAAACAATCCCAAATACATTATCCAGACACCTGTGTTGTTCCCAACAGTAGGGAGTTATTCTCTGTAATATAGTCCCTAATATATTATCCATACACCTGTGTTGTTCCCAAGAGTAGGGAGTGATTCCCTGTCATATTATCCCAAATATGTTATCCAGACACTTGTATTGTTCCCAATAGTAGGGATTGATTTCTTGTCATATCTTCCCAAATATATTATTCAGACACTTGTGTTGTTCCCAGTGTAGGGAGCAATTACCTGTCATATAGTCCCAAATACATGATCCATATACCTGTGTTGTTCCCAGTGTAGGGAGTGATTCCCTGTCATATATAATCCCAAACATATTATCCAGAAACCTGTGTTGTTCCCAAGAGTAGGGAGTGATTTCTTTTAATATATTCCCAAATATATTATCCAGCAGTTGTATTGTTCCAAAGAGTAGGGAGTGATTCCCTGTCATATTATCCCAAATACATTATCCAGACACCTGTGTTGTTCCCAAGAGTAGGTAGTGATTCCCTGTCATATAGTCCCGTATACATCATTTAGAC
The DNA here is from genome assembly GCA_963662155.1 of Lamellibrachia columna. NCBI lineage: Eukaryota > Metazoa > Annelida > Polychaeta > Sabellida > Siboglinidae > Lamellibrachia > Lamellibrachia columna. The sequence continues at coordinate 28,139,671 of OY759268.1, forward strand.
ACCTGTGTTGTTCCCAAGAGTAAGGAGTGATTCCCTGGCATATATTCCCAAATACATTATCCAGACACCTGTGTTGTTCCCAAGGGTAGGGAGTTATTCCCTGTAATATAATCCCAAATACATTATCCAGACACCTGTGTTGTTCCCAGAGTAGGGAGAGATTTCCTGTAAAATAGTCCCAAATACATTATTCAGACACTTGTGTTGTTCCCAGAGTAAGGAGTGTTTCCCTTTCACATAGTCCCAAATATTGTATCCAGAAACCTGTGTTGTTCCAAGAGTACGGGTTGAATCCCTGTCATATAATCCCAAATACATTATCCAGAAACCTGTGTTGTTCCTAGTGTAGGGAGTGATTCCCTGTCATATAATCCCAAATACGTTATCCAGGCACCTGTGTTGTTCCCAGAGTAGGGAGAGATTTCCTGTCAAATAGTCCCAAATATTGTATCCAGAAACCTGTTCTGTTCCTAGAGTACGGAGCGATTCCCTGTCATATAATCCCAAATATATTTTCCAGAAACCTGTGTTGTTCCTAGTGAAGGAAGTGATTCCCTGTCATATAATCCCAAATACGTTATCCCGACTCCTGTTTTTTTTCTTCCAAGAGTAGTTAGTGATTACCTATATATAGTCCCAAATAAATAATTGAGACACCTGTGTTGTTCCCAAGAGTAGGGAATGATTCCTTGTCATACAATCCCAAATACATTATCCAGACACTTGTGTTGTTCCCAAGAGTAGAGAATGATTCCCTGTAATATAGTCCCAAATATATTATCCAGTCAACTCTGTTGTTCCCAGAGTAGGGAGAGATTCCCTGTCATATTATCCCAAATACATTATCCAGACACCTGTATTGTTCCCAAGAGTAGGGATGTATTCCTTGTAATATCTTCCCAAATACATTATTCAGACACTTGTGTTGTTCCCAGAGTAGGGAGTGATTACCTGTCATATAGTCCCAAATTCTGTATCCATAATCCTGTGTTGTTCCCAAAGCAGGGAGTGTTTCCCTCTCATATAATCCCAAATATTTTATCCAGACAACTGTGTTGTTCCCAAGAGTAGGGAGTGATTTCCTGTTATATAGTCCCAAAAACATTATCCAGACACCTGTGTTGTTCCCAAGAGTAGGGAGTGATTCCCTCTCATATTATCCCAAACACATTATCCAGACACCTGTATTGTTCCCAAGAGTAGGGATTGATTCCTTGTCATGTAATCACAAATACATTATCCAGACAACTGTGTTATTCCCAGAGTAGGGAGTGATTCCCTCTCATATAATCCCAAATGCATTATCCAGAAACCTGTGTTGTTCCTAGTGTAGGAAGTGATTCCCTGTCATATAATCCGAAATACATTATCCAGGCACCTGTGTTGTTCCCAGAGTAGGGAGTGATTACCTGTCATATAGTCCCAAATACATGATCCAGATACCTGTGTTGTTCCCAGAGTAGGGAGTTATTCCCTGTAATATAATCCCAAATACATTATCCAGAGGGTTGTGTTGTTCCCAAGAGTAGGGAGTGAATCCCTCTCATACAATCCGATATACATTATCAAGACACCTGTGTTGTTCCCAGAGTAGGGAGTGATTCCCTATTATATAATCCCAAATATATTATCCGGTCACCTATGTTGTTACCAAGAGTAGGGAGTGATTCCCTGTTATATAGTCCCAAATACATTATCCAGACACCTGATTTGTTCCCAGTGTAAGGAATGATTCCATGTCTTGTAGTCCCAAATACTGTATTCAGAAACCTGTGGTGTTCCTAAGAAAACGTAGTTATTCCCTGTCATATAATCCAAAATACATTATCCAGACACCTGTGTTGTTCCCTAGGGTAGGAAGTGATTCCCTGTAATATAATCCAAAATACATTATTCAGACACTTGTTTTGTTCCCAGAGTAGGGAGTGATTACCTGTCATATAATCCTAAAAACATTATCCAGTCAACTGTGTTGTTCCCAGAGTAGGGTGTGATACCCTGTCACATAGTCCCAATATTGTATCTAGAAACATGTGTTGTTCCAAGAATACGGAGTGATTCCCTGTCATATAATCCCAAATACATTATCCGGAAACCTGTGCTGTTCCTAGTGTAGGGAGTGATTCCCTGTTATATAATCCCAAATACATTATTCAGACACCTGTGTTGTTCCCAAGAGTAGGGAGTGATTCCCTGTCATATATTCCCAAATACATTATCCTGACACCTGTGTTATTCCCAAGGGTAGGGGGTGATTCCCTGTAGTATAATCCCAAATACATTATCCAGACAGTTGTGTTGTTCCCAAGAGAAGGGAGTGATTCCGTGTCATATATTCCCAAATACATTATTCAGACACCTGTGTTGTTCCCAAGAGTAGGGAGTGATTCCCTGTCATATATTCCCAAATACATTATCCTGACACCTGTGTTATTCCCAAGGGTAGGGGGTGATTCCCTGTAGTATAGTCCCAAATACATTATCCAGACACCTGTGTTGTTCCCAGAGTAGGGAGTGATTTCCTCTTGTATAGTCCCAAATACATTATCCAGACACCTGTGTTGTTCCAAGGGTACGGATTGATTCCTTGTCATATAATCCCAAATACATTATCCAGACTCCTGTGTTGTTCCCAAGAGTAGGGGGTGATTACCTATCATATAGTCCCACATAAATTATTGAGACACCTGTGTTGTTCCCAAGAGTATGGAATGATTCCCTGTCATACAATCCCAAATACATTATCCAGACACCTGTGTTGTTCCCAGAGTAGGGTGTGATTACCTGTCATATAGTCCCAAATACATGATCCAGATATCTGTGTTGTTCCCAGAGTAGGGAGTGATTCCCTGTAATATAATCCCAAATGCATTATCCAGAGGTTGTGTTGTTCCCAAGAGTAGGGAGTGATTCCCTGTCATTCAATCCGAAATACATTATCGAGACACCTGTGTTGTTCCCAGAGTAGGAGTGATTCCCTGTCATATAATCCCAAATATATTATCCGGTCACCTATGTTGTTACCAAGAATAGGGAGTGATTCCCTGTTATGTAGTCCCAAATACATTATCCAGACACCTGTGTTGTTCCCAGAGTAAGGAATGATTCCATGTCTTGTAGTCCCAAATACTGTATTCAGAAACCTGTGGTGTTCCTAGAGTAGGGAGTGATTCCCTGTCATATAGTCCCAAATATATTATCCGGTCACCTATGTTGTTCCCAAGAGTAGGTAGTAATTCCCTGTCATATAGTCTAAAATAAATTATTCAGACACCTGTGTTGTTCCCAAGGGTAGGGAGTGATTCCCTGTCATATATTCCCAAATACAATATCCAGACACCAGTGTTGTTCCCAAGGGTAGGGGGAAATTCCCTGTAGTATAATGCCAAATACATTATTCAGACACTTGTGTTGTTCCCAAGAGTAGGGAGTGATTCCTTGTCATATCTTCCCATATACATTATTCAGACACTTGTGTTGATCCCATAGTAGGGAGTGATTACCTGTCAAATAGTCCCAAATACATGATGCAGATACCTGTGTTGTTCCCATAGTAGGGAGTGATTCCCTGTCATATATAGTCCGAAATACATTATCCAGACACCTGTGTTGTTCCAAAGAGTAGGGAATGATTCCCTGTCATATAGTCCCAAACACTGTATCCAGAAACCTGTGTTGTTCCTTGAGTAGGGAGTGTTTCCCTGTCATATAATCCCAAATACGTTATCCAGACACCTGTGTTGTTCCCAACAGTAGAGGGTGATTCCCTGTCATATTTTCCCAAATATATTATTCAGATACCTGTGTTTTTCCCAAGAGTAGGGAGTGAATCTCTGTCATATAGTCCCAAATACATTATCCAGACACCTGTGTTGTTCCCAAGAGTAGGGAGTGAATCTCTATCATATAGTCCCAAATACTGTATCCAGAAACCTGTGTTGTTCCTAGAGTTGGGAGTGTTTCCCTGTCATATAGTCCCAAATACATTATTCAGACACCTGTGTTGTTCCCAAGAGTAGGGAGTGATTCCCTGTCATATATTCCCAAATATATTATCCTGACACCTGTGTTGTTCCCAAGGGTAGGGGGTGATTCCCTGTAGTATAGTCCCAAATACATTATCCAGACAGTTGTGTTGTTCCCAAGAGTAGGGATTGATTCCGTGTCATATATTCCCAAATACATTATCCAGACACCTGTGTTGTTCCCACAGTAGGGAGTGATTTCCTCTTGTATAGTCCCAAATACATTATCCAGACACCTGTGTTGTTCCAAGAGTACGGATTGATTCCTTGTCATATAATCCCAAATACATTATCCAGACTCCTGTGTTGTTCCCAAGAGTAGGTGGTGATTACCTATCATATAGTCCCAAATAAATTATTGAGACACCTGTGTTGTTCCCAAGAGTATGGAATGATTCCCTGTCATACAATCCCAAATACATTATCCAGACACCTGTGTTGTTCCCAGAGTAGGGAGAGATTACCTGTCATATAGTCCCAAATACATGATCCAGATACCTGTGTTGTTCCCAGAGTAGGGAGTGATTCCCTGTAATATAATCCCAAATGCATTATCCAGAGGGTTGTGTTGTTCCCAAGAGTAGGGAGTGATTCCCTGTCATATAGTCCCAAATTCTGTATCCATAATCCTGTGTTGTTCCCAAAGCAGGGAGTGATTCCCTCTCATATAATCCGAAATACTTTATCCAGACAACTGTGTTGTTCCCAAGAGTAGGGAGTGATTTCCTGTTATATAGTCCCAAATACATTATCCAGACACCTGTGTTGTTCCCAAGAGTAGGGAGTGAATCTCTATCATATAGTCCCAAATACTGTATCCAGAAACCTGTGTTGTTCCTAGAGTTGGGAGTGTTTCCCTGTCATATAATCCCAAATACATTATCCAGACACCTGTGCTGTTCCCAACAGTAGGGGGTGATTCCCTGTCATATAGTCCAAAATACGTTATTCAGATACCTGTGTTTTTCCCAAAAGTGTTGGGAGTGAATCCCTCTCATATAGTCCCAATTACATTATCCAGACACCTGTGTTGTTCCCAAGAGTAGGGAGTGATTCCCTGTAGTATAGTCCCAAGTATATTATCCAGACACCTGTGTTGTTATAGCCAAGAGTAAGGAGTGATTCCCTGTAATATAGTCCCAAATACATTATCCAGACAGTTGTGTTGTTCCCAAGAGTAGGGAGTTATTCCCGGTCATATAATCCCAAATTCATTATCCAGACAGTTGTGTTGTTCCCAACAGTAGGGAGTGATACCCTGTCATATAATCCCAAATACATTATCCAGACACCTGTGTTGTTCCCAGAGTAGGGAGTGATTCCTTGGCATATAATCCCAAATAATGTATCCATAAATTTGTGTTGTTCCCAGAGTAGAGAGTGATTCCCTCTCATATAATCCCAAATACACTATCCAGACACCTGTGTTGTTCCCAAGAGTAAGGAGTGATTCCCTGTTATATAATCCCAAATACATCATCCAGTCATCTGTGTTGTTCCCCGAGTATGGAGTTATTCCCTGTCATATAGTCCCAAATACATTATTCAGACACCTGTGTTGTTCCCAAGAGTAGGGATTGATTCCTTGTCATATCTTCCCATATACATTATTCAGACACTTGTGTTGTTCCCATAGTAGGGAGTGATTACCTGTCAAATAGTCCCAAATACATGATCCAGATACCTGTGTTGTTCCCAGAGTAGGGAGTGATTCCCTGACATATATAATCCGAAATACATTATCCAGACACCTGTGTTGTTCCAAAGAGTAGGGAATGATTCCCTGTCATATAGTCCCAAACATTGTATCCAGAAACCTGTGTTGTTCCTTGAGTAGGGAGTGTTTCCCTGTCATATAATCCCAAATACATTATCCAGACACCTGTGCTGTTCCCAAAAGTAGAGAGTGATTCCCTGTCATATAGTCCCAAATACGTTATTCAGATACCTGTGTGGTTCACAAGAGTTGGGAGTGAATCCCTGTCTTATAATCCCAAATATATTATCCATACACCTGTGTTGTTCCCAAGAGTAGGGAATGATTCCCTGTCATATAGTCCCAAATATTGTATCCAGAAACCTGTGTTGTTCCCAGAGTAGGGAGTGATTTCCTCTCAAATAGTCCCGAATACATTATTCAGAAACTTGTGTTATTCCCAGAGTAGGGAATGATTCCCTGTCATATAATCAAAAATACATTATCCATACACCTGTGTTATTCCCAACAGTAGGGGGTGATTCCCTGTCATATTGTCCCAAATATATTATTCAGATACCTGTGTTTTTCCCAAGTGTAGGGAGAGAATCTCTGTCATATAGTCCTAAATACATTATCCAGACACCTGTGTTGTTCCCAAGAGTAGGGAGTGAATCTCTATCATATAGTCCCAAATACTGTATCCAGAAACCTGTGTTGTTCCTAGAGTTGGGAGTGTTTCCCTGTCATATAATCCCAAATACATTATCCAGACACCTGTGTTGTTCCCAAGAGTAGGGAGTGATTCCCTGTAGTATTGTCCCAAGTATATTATCCAGACACCTGTGTTGTTATAGCCAAGAGTAAGGAGTGACTCCCTGTAATATAGTCCCAAATACATTATCCAGACAGTTGTGTTGTTCCCAAGAGTAGGGAGTTATTCCCGGTCATATAATCCCAAATTCATTATCCAGACAGTTGTGTTGTTCCCAACAGTAGGGAGTGATACCCTGTCATATAATCCCAAATACATTATCCAGACACCTGTGTTGTTCCCAGAGTAGGGAGTGATTCCTTGGCATATAATCCCAAATAATGTATCCATAAATTTGTGTTGTTCCCAGAGTAGAGAGTGATTCCCTCTCATATAATCCCAAATACACTATCCAGACAACTGTGTTGTTCCCAAGAGTAAGGAGTGATTCCCTGTTATATAATCCCAAATACATCATCCAGACATCTGTGTTGTTCCCAGAGTATGGAGTGATTCCCTGTCATATAGTCCCAAATACATTATTCAGACACCTGTGTTGTTCCCAAGAGTAGGGAGTGATTCCTTGTCATATCTTCCCATATACATTATTCAGACACTTGTGTTGTTCCCATAGTAGGGAGTGATTACCTGTCAAATAGTCCCAAATACATGATCCAGATACCTGTGTTGTTCCCAGAGTAGGGAGTGATTCCCTGTCATATATAATCCGAAATACATTATCCAGACACCTGTGTTGTTCCCAAGAGTAGGGAGTGAATCTCTATCATATAGTCCCAAATACTGTATCCAGAAACCTGTGTTGTTCCTAGAGTTGGGAGTGTTTCCCTGTCATATAATCCCAAATACATTATCCAGACACCTGTGTTGTTCCCAAGAGTAGGGAGTGATTCCCTGTAGTATTGTCCCAAGTATATTATCCAGACACCTGTGTTGTTATAGCCAAGAGTAAGGAGTGATTCCCTGTAATATAGTCCCAAATACCTTATCCAGACAGTTGTGTTGTTCCCAAGAGTAGGGAGTTTTTCCCGGTCATATAATCCCAAATTCATTATCCAGACAGTTGTGTTGTTCCCAACATTAGGGAGTGATACCCTGTCATATAATCCCAAATACATTATCCAGACACCTGTGTTGTTCCCAGAGTAGGGAGTGATTCCTTGGCATATAATCCCAAATACTGTATCCATAAATTTGTGTTGTTCCCAGAGTAGAGAGTGATTCCCTGTCATATAATCCCAAATACACTATCAAGACACCTGTGTTGTTCCCAGAGTATGGAGTGATGCCCTGTCATATAGTCCCAAATACATTATTCAGACACCTGTGTTGTTCCCAAGAGTAGGGAGTGATTCCTTGTCATATCTTCCCATATACATTATTCAGACACTTGTGTTGTTCCCATAGTAGGGAGTGATTACCTGTCAAATAGTCCCAAATACATGATCCAGATACCTGTGTTGTTCCCAGAGTAGGGAGTGATTCCCTGTCATATATAATCTGAAATACCTTATCCAGACACCAGTGTTGTTCCAAAGGGTAGGGAATGATTCCCTGTCATATAGTCCCAAACATTGTATCCAGAAACCTGTGTTGTTCCTTGAGTTGGGAGTGTTTCCCTGTCATATAATCCCAAATACATTACCCAGACACCTGTGCTGTTCCCAAAAGTAGAGAGTGATTCCCTGTCATATAGTCCCAAATACGTTATTCAGATACCTGTGTGGTTCACAAGAGTTGGGAGTGAATCCCTGTCTTATAATCCCAAATACATTATCCATACACCTGTGTTGTTCCCAAGAGTAGGGAATGATTCCCTGTCATATAGTCCCAAATATTGTATCCAGAAACCTGTGTTGTTCCCAGAGTAGGGAGTGATTTCCTCTCAAATAGTCCCGAATACATTATTCAGAAACTTGTGTTGTTCCTAGAGTAGGGAGTGATTACCTGTCATATAGTCCCAAATACATTATCCAGATACCTGTGTTATTCCCAGAGTAGGGAATGATTCCCTGTCATATAATCAAAAATACATTATCCATACACCTGTGTTGTTCCCAACAGTAGGGGGTGATTCCCTGTCATATTGTCCCAAATATATTATTCAGATACCTGTGTTTTTCCCAAGTGTAGGGAGAGAATCTCTGTCATATAGTCCTAAATACATTATCCAGACACCTGTGTTGTTCCCAAGAGTAGGGAGTGAATCTCTATCATATAGTCCCAAATACTGTATCCAGAAACCTGTGTTGTTCCTAGAGTTGGGAGTGATTCCCTGTCATATAATCCCAAATATATTATCCAGACACCTGTGTTGTTCCCAAGAGTAGGGAGTGATTCCCTGTAGTATTGTCCCAAGTATATTATCCAGACACCTGTGTTGTTATAGCCAAGAGTAAGGAGTGATTCCCTGTAATATAGTCCCAAATATATTATCCAGACAGTTGTGTTGTTCCCAAGAGTAGGGAGTTATTCCCGGTCATATAATCCCAAATACATTATCCAGATAGTTGTGTTGTTCCCAACAGTAGGGAGTGATACCCTGTCATATAATCCCAAATACATTATCCAGACACCTGTGTTGTTCCCAGAGTAGGGAGTGATTCCTTGGCATATAATCCCAAATACTGTATCCATAAACTTGTGTTGTTCCCGGAGTAGAGAGTGATTCCCTCTCATATAGTCCCAAATACATTATCTAGACACCTGTGTTGTTCCCAAGAGTAGGGAGTGATTCCCTGTTATATAATCCCAAATACATTATCCAGACACCTGTGTTGTTCCCAGAGTATGGAGTGATTCCCTGTCATGTAGTCCCAAATACTGTATCCAGAAACCTGTGTTGTTCCTAGAGTAGGGAGAGATTCCCTGTCATATAGTCCCAAATACATGATCCAGATACCTGTGTTGTTCCCAGAGTTGGGAGTGATTACCTGTCATATATAATCTGAAATACATTATCCAGAAACCTGTGTTGTTCCAAAGAGTAGGGAATGATTCCCTGTCATATAGTCCCAAACACTGTATCCGGAAACCTGTGTTGTTCCTTGAGTAGGGAGTGTTTCCCTGTCATATAATCCCAAATACATCATCCAGACACCTGTGCTGTTCCCAACAGTAGAGAGTGATTCCCTGTCATATAATCCGAAATACGTTATTCAGATAACTGTGCGGTTCCCAAGATTTGGGAGTGAATCCCTGTCATATAATCCCAAATACATTATCCATACACCTGTGTTGTACCCAAGAGTAGGGAATGATTCCTTGTCATATAGTCCCAAATATTGTACCCAGAAACCTGTGTTGTTCCCAGAGTAGGGAGTGATTTCCTGTCAAATAGTCCCGAATACATTATTCAGAAACTTGTTTTGTTCCTAGAGTAGGGAGTGATTACCTGTCATATAGTCCCAAATACATTATCCAGATACCTGTGTTATTCCCAGAGTAGGGAATGATTCCCTTTCATATAATCCCAAATACATTATCCAGACACCTGTGTTGTTCCCAACAGTAGGGGGTGATTCCCTGTCATATTGTCCCAAATATATTATTCAGATACCTGTGTTTTTCCCAAGAGTAGGGAGTGAATATGTGTCATATAGTCCCAAAAACATTATCCAGACAACTGTGTTGTTCCCAAGAGTAGGGAGTGAATCTCTATCATATAGTCCCAAATACAGTATCTAGAAACCTGTGTTGTTCCTAGAGTAGAGGGTGTTTCCCTGTCATATAATCCCAAATATATTATACAGACACCTGTGCTGTTCCCAACAGTAGGGAGTGATTCCCTGTCATATAGCCCCAGATATGTTATTCAGATACCTGTGTTTTTCCCAAAAGAGTTGGGAGTGAATCCCTGTCATATAATCCCAAATACATTATCCAGACACCTGTGCTGTTCCCAACAGTAGGGAGTGATTCCCTGTCATATAGCCCCAGATACGTTATTCAGATACCTGTGTTTTTCCCAAAAGAGTTGGGAGTGAATCCCTGTCATATAGTCCCAAATACATTATCCAAACACCTGTGTTGTTCCCAAGAGTAGGGAGTGATTCCCTGTAGTATAGTCCCAAGAACATTATCCAGAAACCTGTGTTGTTATAGCCAAGAGTAAGGAGTGATTCCCTGTAATATAGTCCTAAATACATTATCCAGACAGTTGTGTTGTTCCCAAGAGTAGGAAGTTATTCCCGGTCATATAATCCCAAATACATTTTCAGACAGTTGTGTTGTTCCCAACAGTAGGGAGTGGTTCCCTGTCATATAATCCCAAATACATTATCCAGATACCTTTGTTGTTCACAACAGTAGGGAGTGATTCCCTGTCATATAATCCCAAATACTGTATCCATAAATTTGTGTTATTCCCAGAGTAGAGGGTGATTCCCTCTCATATAGTCCCAAATACATTATCCAGACACCTGTGTTGTTCCCAAGTGTAGGGAATGATTCCCTGTCATATAAACCCAAATACATTATCCAGACACCTGTGTTGTTCCCAAGAGTAGGGAGTGATTCCCTGTAGTATTGTCCCAAGTATATTATCCAGACACCTGTGTTGTTATAGCCAAGAGTAAGGAGTGATTCCCTGTAATATAGTCCCAAATACCTTATCCAGACAGTTTTGTTGTTCCCAAGAGTAGGGAGTTATTCCCGGTCATATAATCCCAAATTCATTATCCAGACAGTTGTGTTGTTCACAACAGTAGGGAGTGATACCCTGTCATATAATCCCAAATACATTATCCAGACACCTGTGTTGTTCCCAGAGTAGGGAGTGATTCCTTGGCATATAATCCCAAATACTGTATCCATAAATTTGTGTTGTTCCCAGAGTAGAGAGTGATTCCCTCTCATATAATCCCAAATACACTATCCAGACACCTGTGTTGTTCCCAAGATTAAGGAGTGATTCCCTTTTATATAATCCCAAATACATCATCCAGACATCTGTGTTGTTCCCAGAGTATGGAGTGATTCCCTGTCATATAGTCCCAAATACATTATTCAGACACCTGTGTTGTTCCCAAGAGTAGGGAGTGATTCCTTGTCATAACTTCCCATATACATTATTCAGAAACTTGTGTTGTTCCCATAGTAGGGAGTGATTACCTGTCAAATAGTCCCAAATACATGATCCAGATACCTGTGTTGTTCCCAGAGTAGGGAGTGATTCCCTGTCATATATAATCCGAAATACATTATCCAGACACCTGTGTTGTTCCAAAGAGTAGGGAATGATTCCCTGTCATATAGTCCCAAACATTGTATCCAGAAACCTGTGTTGTTCCTTGAGTAGGGAGTGTTTCCCTGTCATATAATCCCAAATACATTATCCAGACACCTGTGCTGTTCCCAAAAGTAGAGAGTGATACCCTGTCATATAGTCCCAAATACGTTATTCAGATACCTGTGTGGTTCACAAGAGTTGGGAGTGAATCCCTGTCTTATAATCCCAAATACATTATCCATACACCTGTGTTGTTCCCAAGAGTAGGGAATGATTCCCTGTCATATAGTCCCAAATATTGTATCCAGAAACCTGTGTTGTTCCCAGAGTAGGGAGTGATTTCCTCTCAAATAGTCCCGAATACATTATTCAGAAACTTGTGTTGTTCCTAGAGTAGGGAGTGATTACCTGTCATATAGTCCCAAATATATTATCCAGATACCTGTGTTATTCCCAGAGTAGGGAATGATTCCCTGTCAAATAATCAAAAATACATTATCCATACACCTGTGTTGTTCCCAACAGTAGGGGGTGATTCCCTGTCATATTGTCCCAAATATATTATTCAGATACCTGTGTTTTTCCCAAGTGTAGGGAGAGAATCTCTGTCATATAGTCCTAAATACATTATCCAGACACCTGTGTTGTTCCCAAGAGTAGGGAGTGATTCCCTGTAGTATTGTCCCAAGTATATTATCCAGACACCTGTGTTGTTATAGCCAAGAGTAAGGAGTGATTCCCTGTAATATAGTCCCAAATACCTTATCCAGACAGTTTTGTTGTTCCCAAGAGTAGGGAGTTATTCCCGGTCATATAATCCCAAATTCATTATCCAGACAGTTGTGTTGTTCACAACAGTAGGGAGTGATACCCTGTCATATAATCCCAAATACATTATCCAGACACCTGTGTTGTTCCCAGAGTAGGGAGTGATTCCTTGGCATATAATCCCAAATACTGTATCCATAAATTTGTGTTGTTCCCAGAGTAGAGTGTGATTCCCTCTCATATAATCCCAAATACACTATCCAGACACCTGTGTTGTTCCCAAGATTAAGGAGTGATTCCCTTTTATATAATCCCAAATACATCATCCAGACATCTGTGTTGTTCCCAGAGTATGGAGTGATTCCCTGTCATATAGTCCCAAATACATTATTCAGACACCTGTGTTGTTCCCAAGAGTAGGGAGTGATTCCTTGTCATATCTTCCCATATACATTATTCAGACACTTGTGTTGTTCCCATAGTAGGGAGTGATTACCTGTCAAATAGTCCCAAATACATGATCCAGATACCTGTGTTGTTCCCAGAGTAGGGAGTGATTCCCTGTCATATATAATCCGAAATACATTATCCAGACACCTGTGTTGTTCCAAAGAGTAGGGAATGATTCCCTGTCATATAGTCCCAAACATTGTATCCAGAAACCTGTGTTGTTCCTTGAGTAGGGAGTGTTTCCCTGTCATATAATCCCAAATACATTATCCAGACACCTGTGCTGTTCCCAAAAGTAGAGAGTGATTCCCTGTCATATAGTCCCAAATACGTTATTCAGATACCTGTGTGGTTCACAAGAGTTGGGAGTGAATCCCTGTCTTATAATCCCAAATACATTATCCATACACCTGTGTTGTTCCCAAGAGTAGGGAATGATTCCCTGTCATATAGTCCCAAATATTGTATCCAGAAACCTGTGTTGTTCCCAGAGTAGGGAATGATTCCCTGTCAAATAATCAAAAATACATTATCCATACACCTGTGTTGTTCCCAACAGTAGGGGGTGATTCCCTGTCATATTGTCCCAAATATATTATTCAGATACCTGTGTTTTTCCCAAGTGTAGGGAGAGAATCTCTGTCATATAGTCCTAAATACATTATCCAGACACCTGTGTTGTTCCCAAGAGTAGGGAGTGAATCTCTATCATATAGTCCCAAATACTGTATCCAGAAACCTGTGTTGTTCCCAAGAGTTGGGAGTGATTCCCTGTAGTATTGTCCCAAGTATATTATCCAGACACCTGTGTTGTTATAGCCAAGAGTAAGGAGTGATTCCCTGTAATATAGTCCCAAATATATTATCCAGACAGTTGTGTTGTTCCCAAGAGTAGGGAGTTATTCCCGGTTATATAATCCCAAATACATTATCCAGATAGTTGTGTTGTTCCCAACAGTAGGGAGTGATACCCTGTCATATAATCCCAAATACATTATCCAGACACCTGTGTTGTTCCCAGAGTAGGGAGTGATTCCTTGGCATATAATCCCAAATACTGTATCCATAAAATTGTGTTGTTCCCAGAGTAGAGAGTGATTCCCTCTCATATAGTCCCAAATACATTATCTAGACACCTGTGTTGTTCCCAAGAGTAGGGAGTTATTCCCTGTTATATAATCCCAAATACATTATCCAGACACCTGTGTTGTTCCCAGAGTATGGAGTGATTCCCTGTCATGTAGTTTCAAATACTGTATCCAGAAACCTGTGTTGTTCCTAGAGTAGGGAGATATTCCCTGTCATATAGTCCCAAATACATGATCCAGATACCTGTGTTGTTCCCAGAGTTGGGAGTGATTACCTGTCATATATAATCTGAAATACATTATCCAGAAACCTGTGTTGTTCCAAAGAGTAGGGAATGATTCCCTGTCATATAGTCCCAAACACTGTATCCGGAAACCTGTGTTGTTCCTTGAGTAGGGAGTGTTTCCCTGTCATATAATCCCAAACACATCATCCAGACACCTGTGCTGTTCCCAACAGTAGAGAGTGATTCCCTGTCATATAATCCCAAATACGTTATTCAGATAACTGTGCGGTTCCCAAGAGTTGGGAGTGAATCCCTGTCATATAATCCCAAATACATTATCCATACACCTGTGTTGTACCCAAGAGTAGGGAATGATTCCTTGTCATATAGTCCCAAATATTGTACCCAGAAACCTGTGTTGTTCCCAGAGTAGGGAGTGATTTCCTGTCAAATAGTCCCGAATACATTATTCAGAAACTTGTGTTGTTCCTAGAGTAGGGAGTGATTACCTGTCATATAGTCCCAAAAACATTATCCAGATACCTGTTTTATTCCCAGAGTAGGGAATGATTCCCTTTCATATAATCCCAAATACATTATCCAGACACCTGTGTTGTTCCCAACAGTAGGGGGTGATTCCCTGTCATATTGTCCCAAACATATTATTCAGATACCTGTGTTTTTCCCAAGAGTAGGGAGTGAATCTGTGTCATATAGTCCCAAATACATTATCCAGACACCTGTGTTGTTCCCAAGAGTAGGGAGTGAATCTCTATCATATAGTCCCAAATACTGTATCTAGAAACCTGTGTTGTTCCTAGAGTAGGGGGTGTTTCCCTGTCATATAATCCCAAATATATTATACAGACACCTGTGCTGTTCCCAACAGTAGGGAGTGATTCCCTGTCATATAGCCCCATATACGTTATTCAGATACCTGTGTTTTTCCCAAAAGAGTTGGGAGTGAATCCCTGTCATATAATCCCAAATACATTATCCAGACACCTGTGCTGTTCCCAACAGTAGGGAGTGATTCCCTGTCATATAGCCCCAGATACGTTATTCAGATACCTGTGTTTTTCCCAAAAGAGTTGGGAGTGAATCCCTGTCATATAGTCCCAAATACATTATCCAAACACCTGTGTTGTTCCCAAGAGTAGGGAGTGATTCCCTGTAGTATAGTCCCAAGAACATTATCCAGACACCTGTGTTGTTATAGCCAAGAGTAAGGAGTGATTCCCTGTAATATAGTCACAAATACATTATCCAGACAGTTGTGTTGTTCCCAAGAGTAGGGAGTTATTCCCGGTTATATAATCCCAAATACATTTTCAGACAGTTGTGTTGTTCCCAACAGTAGGGAGTGGTTCCCTGTCATATAATCCCAAATACATTATCCAGATACCTTTGTTGTTCCCAACAGTAGGGAGTGATTCCCTGTCATATAATCCCAAATACTGTATCCATAAACTTGTGTTATTCCCAGAGTAGAGAGTGATTCCCTCTCATATAGTCCCAAATACATTATCCAGACACCTGTGTTGTTCCCAAGTGTAGGGAGTGATTCCCTGTCATATAAACCCAAATACATTATCCAGACACCTGTGTTGTTCCAAAGAGTAGGTAGTGATTCCCTGTCATATTGTCCCAAATACATTATTCAGACACCTGTGTTGATCCCAATAATAGGGAGTGATTCCCTGTCATATATTCCCAAATACATTATCCAGACACCTGTGTTGTTCCCAAGAGTAGGGAATGATTCCGTGTAATATAATCCCAAATACATTATCCAGACACCTGTGTTGTTCCCAACAGTAGGGGGTGATTCCCTGTCATATTGTCCCAAATATATTATTCAGATACCTGTGTTTTTCCCAAGAGTAGGGAGTGAATCTATGTCATATAGTCCCAAATACATTATCCAGACACCTGTGTTGTTCCCAAGAGTAGGGGGTGAATCTCTATCATATAGTCCCAAATACTGTATCCAGAAACTTGTGTTGTTCCTAGAGTAGGGAGTGTTTCCCTGTCGTATTGTCCCAAATACATTATCCAGACACCTGTGTTGTTCCCAAGAGTAAGGAGTGATTCCCTGTAGTATAGTCCCAAGTACATTATCCAGACACCTGTGTTGTTATAGCCAAGAGTAAGGAGTGATTCCCTGTAATATAGTCCCAAATACATTATCCAGACAGTTGTGTTGTTCCCAAGAGTAGGGAGTTATTCCCGGTGATATAATCCCAAATACATTATCCAGACAGTTGTGTTGTTCCCAAAAGTAGGGAGTGATACCCTGTCATATAATCCCAAATACATTATCCAGACACCTGTGTTGTTCCCAGAGTAGGGAGTGATTCCTTGGCATATAATCCCAAATACTGTATCCATAAACTTGTGGTGTTCCCAGAGTACAGAATGATTCCCTCTCATATAGTCCCAAATACATTATCCAGACACCTGTGTTGTTCCCAAGAGTAGGGAGTGATTCCCTGTTATATAATCCCAAATACATTATCCATACACCTGTATTGTTCCCAGAGTATGCAGTGATTCCCTGTCATGTAGTCCCAAATACTGTATCCAGAAACCTGTGTTGTTCCTAGAGTAGGGAGTGATTCCCTGTCATATAATCCCAAATACATTATCAAAACACCTGTGTTGTTCCCAAGAGTAGGGAGTGATTCTGTGTAATATAATCCCAAATACATTATCCAGACACCTGTGTTGTTCCCAGAGTAGGGAGTGGTTTCCTGTCAAATAGTCCCGAATACATTATTTAGAAACTTGTGTTGTTCCCAGTGTAGGGGGTGTTTCCCTGTCATATAATCCCAAATATATTATACAGACACCTGTGCTGTTCCCAACAGTAGGGAGTGATTCCCTGTCATATAGCCCCAGATACGTTATTCAGATACCTGTGTTTTTCCCAAAAGAGTTGGGAGTGAATCCCTGTCATATAATCCCAAATACATTATCCAGACACCTGTGCTGTTCCCAACAGTAGGGAGTGATTCCCTGTCATATAGCCCCAGATACGTTATTCAGATACCTGTGTTTTTCCCAAAAGAGTTGGGAGTGAATCCCTCTCATATAGTCCCAAATACATTATCCAAACACCTGTGTTGTTCCCAAGAGTAGGGAGTGATTCCCTGTAGTATAGTCCCAAGAACATTATCCAGACACCTGTGTTGTTCCCAAGAGTAGGGAATGATTCCGTGTAATATAATCCCAAATACATTATCCAGACACCTGTGTTGTTCCCAACAGTAGGGGGTGATTCCCTGTCATATTGTCCCAAATATATTATTCAGATACCTGTGTTTTTCCCAAGAGTAGGGAGTGAATCTATGTCATATAGTCCCAAATACA
Source organism: Lamellibrachia columna (assembly GCA_963662155.1). Classification (NCBI taxonomy): domain Eukaryota; kingdom Metazoa; phylum Annelida; class Polychaeta; order Sabellida; family Siboglinidae; genus Lamellibrachia; species Lamellibrachia columna. The sequence continues at coordinate 28,157,299 of OY759268.1, forward strand.
TTATCCAGACACCTGTGTTGTTCCCAAGAGTAGGGAGTGAATCTCTATCATATAGTCCCAAATACTGTATCCAGAAACTTGTGTTGTTCCTAGAGTAGGGAGTGTTTCCCTGTCATATTGTCCCAAATACATTATCCAGACACCTGTGTTGTTATAGCCAAGAGTAAGGAGTGATTCCCTGTAATATAGTCCCAAATACATTATCCAGACAGTTGTGTTGTTCCCAAGAGTAGGGAGTTATTCCCGGTCATATAATCCCAAATACATTATCCAGACAGTTGTGTTGTTCCCAAAAGTAGGGAGTGATACCCTGTCATATAATCCCAAATACATTATCCAGACACCTGTGTTGTTCCCAGAGTAGGGAGTGATTCCTTGGCATATAATCCCAAATACTGTATCCATAAACTTGTGGTGTTCCCAGAGTAGAGAATGATTCCCTCTCATATAGTCCCAAATACATTATCCAGACACCTGTGTTGTTCCCAAAAGTAGGGAGTGATACCCTGTCATATAATCCCAAATACATTATCCAGACACCTGTGTTGTTCCCAGAGTAGGGAGTGATTCCTTGGCATATAATCCCAAATACTGTATCCATAAACTTGTGGTGTTCCCAGAGTAGAGAATTATTCCCTCTCATATAGTCCCAAATACATTATCCAGACACCTGTGTTGTTCCCAAGAGTAGGGAGTGATTCCCTGTTATATAATCCCAAATACATTATCCATACACCTGTATTGTTCCCAGAGTATGCAGTGATTCCCTGTCATGTAGTCCCAAATACTGTATCCAGAAACCTGTGTTGTTCCTAGAGTAGGGAGTGATTCCCTGTCATATAATCCCAAATACATTATCCAAACACCTGTGTTGTTCCCAAGAGTAGGGAGTGATTCTGTGTAATATAATCCCAAATACATTATCCAGACACCTGTGTTGTTCCCAGAGTAGGGAGTGGTTTCCTGTCAAATAGTCCCGAATACATTATTTAGAAACTTGTGTTGTTCCCAGTGTAGGGAGTGATTACCTGTCATACAATCCCAAATACATTATCCAGACACCTGTGTTGTTCCCAAGAGTAGGGAGTGATTCCCTGTCTTATAATCCCAAAAACATTATCCAGACACCTGTGTTGTTCCCAAGAGTAGGTTTTGATTCCCTGTCTTATAGTCCCACATAAATTATTCAGACACCTGTGTTGTTCCCAAGAGTAGGGAGTGATTCCTTGGCATATAATCCCAAATACTGTATCCATAAACTTGTGTTGTTCCCAGAGTAGAGAGTGATTCCCTCTCATATAGTCCCAAATACATTATCCAGACACCTGTGTTGTTCCCAAGAGTAGGGAGTGATTCCCTGTTATATAATCCCAAATACATTATCCATACACCTGTATTGTTCCCAGAGTATGCAGTGATTCCCTGTCATGTAGTCCCAAATACTGTATCCAGAAACCTGTGTTGTTCCTAGAGTAGGGAGTGATTCCCTGTCATATAATCCCAAATATATTATCCAGACACCTGTGTTGTTCCAAACTGTAGGTATTGATTCCTTGTCATATTGTCCCAAATACATTATTCTGACACCTGTGTTGATCCCAAGAGTAGGGAGTGATTCCCTGTCATATATTCCCAAATACATTATCCAAACACCTGTGTTGTTCCCAAGAGTAGGGAGTGATTCTGTGTAATATAATCCCAAATACATTATCCAGACACCTGTGTTGTTCCCAGAGTAGGGAGTGGTTTCCTGTCAAATAGTCCCGAATACATTATTTAGAAACTTGTGTTGTTCCCAGTGTAGGGAGTGATTACCTGTCTTACAATCCCAAATACTTTATCCAGACACCTGTGTTGTTCCCAGAGTAGGGAGTGATTCCCTGTCATATAATCCCAAATATATTATCCGTTCAATTGTGTTGTTCCCAAGAGTAGGGGGTGATTCCCTGTTATATAATCCCAAATACATTATCCAGACACCTGTGTTGTTCCCAGAGTAAGGAATAATTCCATGTTTTGTAGTCCCAAATACTGTATTCAGAAACCTGTGGTGTTCGTAGTGTAGGGAGTGATTCCCTGTGATATAATCCCAAACACATTATCCAGACACCTGTGTTGTTCCCAAGAGTAGGTTGTGATTCCCTGTCTTATAGTCCCAAATAAATTATTCAGACACCTGTGTTGTTCCCAAGAGTAGGGAGTGTTTCCTTGTCATATCTTCCTAAATACATTATTCAGACACTTGTGTTGTTCCCAGAGTTGGGAGTGATTACCTGTCATATAGTCCCAAATACATGATCCAGATACATGTGTTGTTCCCAGATTAGGGAGTGATTCCCTGTCATATATAATCCGAAATACATTATCCAGACACCTGTGTTGTTCCAAAGAGTAGGGAATGATTCCCTGTCATATAGTCCCAAACACTGTATCCAGAAACCTGTGTTGTTCCTTGAGTAGGGAGTGTTTCCCTGTCATTTAATCCCAAATACATTATCCAGACACCTGTGCTGTTCACAACAGTAGAGGGTGATTCCCTGTCATATAGTCCCAAATACGTTATTCAGATACCTGTGCGGTGGCAACACCACTGCTTCAACCTGAACCAGAATTGCGAGGAGAAAACAAATTTATTTTCGGCGTATATTGTCGATGAACATATTCAAGAGACAGTTATTGCAGCGTCCGTGAGGCTGTCTACTATATGAAGCAGTTTTCCTGATCGCAGGTATGTTTATTGTTGTCGCTGTCGACGGGCGAAACACTAAGTCGTTACGCATGTTTGAAATATATAATTAGTAGTATTGAAAATGTTAAATTGTTAAGCAAATGGTTGCGTGTGCGCGTGCGTGTGCGCTTGCGCGTGCGCTTTCGCGTGTGCGTGCGCGTGTACGTGAGCGTGCGCGTGTGTGACAATGAGTGTTTGGGTGACAAAGTATGTTTGTGTGACAATGTGTGTTTGTGTAGCAATGTGTGTTTGTTTTTATGTGTGCGTGTGGGTGTATGTGTTTTATGTGCATGTGTTTGTGCATGAGTGCGCGTGTGTGCATGTATGTATGCGCGCACACGTGCCCATTTGACATCGCAATATAATTAATATATTTGATGTGACCCTTCGCGTATGGTTTTCGGAAGACGTTTATTAAGACTTCAACACAACAAACATTCAACTGCGTGGTCGGCACTGCATTGGCACGGTGGACTATAATTCACGAAGAAACTCGTCCATTTAAATTATATATGTCAAATATAGAGAATGATCTGATATACTGTGCGCTAAGCGGCTACTCTGGCCGGCACACTATCAGAATAATCTATAACCGGCGGCAGTAAATGCAGTTGGACAACACGGTTCTAGCTCGTGTGTCGCTTCGCCGCATATTCTTTTGTCTCGTCGTTCCTTTGTGTTGTATCTGCTGTTGTTACGTCGGAGCGGGAACATCACTGGTGCGCCAATATACATGTCCCGACAACTCATTCAACGGCGTAGGCGCGGAGCATTGGCGTATTTTATTCACGTTCGGTTATCGCGGTATCTGTACCAATTTAAGTGTTCTGTCACTCAAAAGCCATTGGTAACATGTTTACAGCATTGACTACTGCTGCTGGTGTTGCTGTTGTTGTTGCTGCTGCTGCTGCTGCTGCTGCTGCTGCTGCTGCTGCTGCTGCTGCTGCTGCTGCTGCTGCTGCTGCTGCCGCTGCTGTTGATGCTGCTGATGCTGCTGCTGATGCTGCTATTACTACTACTATGCTACTGCATATTCAAGACGCAGTTATTGCAGTGCTGTTGAGACTATTGACGTATTTACGCATGTTTGTAATACAAAATTACCAATATTGAAAATGTTCTTGTCAAGTAAACCCTCCCTGACTGGTTATTCTTGACAAACATGTCTATGTGTGGAAGTAGCGCTGGTATTGTTTTGTTGGCAGGTATCTACGGTAGTAATATACAGTGATGTGTTGAGCAGTGAGTATATTCGATGGATGCTGCCACGTTGCCCGTGCATTTATTCACATATCGTAGCTGAAGTCTACACAAACGTAGCAGTGTGCAAATGGCACCATGACTTGGTTCTAGTCAAGACCATCAAATGTTGCCAACATAAATATATAATGCGCTTCTGAATTGTATGGACCTGCTACCAAAATTGTTGATGTGTCTTTGCTGTTGCACTATTGTTCAAATCGGGCGACAGTTGGCATGATAAAGGCGAGAGGGAGAAAACGTCCGTCTCAACACACCATTCTTCAAAATGTGCAAAATGCTGTATATATTTAGACATGTAGAATATGATTTATATCGTATGTTTTTCTATATATCGGGATGATTATCTCATGTTGTTGATTTAATACGTTTCATAACAATAGAGCCACGTATCCCCACTTATGGAATGAAGTATGCGAGCAGAAGTAACATAATCTAACGCACCTTTCGATGGGTTTTTGAACACATAAATCGGCATATTGGCTTGTCGCAAAACCAATTAGGACATTTTTGGTTCATGATCGCGTAGTCACTTTGTGCCAGTGTATCTTATTTGGTTCGATATTTGTTTCTAAAGTTAAATTCAAATATGTGTGGAGTATTAGGAGCATGTCCATACATTAGGTTACTATTGCTTGAGGTTTATTTACATCTGTTTTAATGATTACATATTAAAACAGCTGAATAAGTAATAATTATCTCCAAGTATGACACGTTTGTCTACAAAAATGCCAAACATGTATGCTTTCACACTGCTTCAGGACAACGTAGGAAACAAGGCAGTACCACAACGAATTAGGGCATCACTGCTGATCAAGGGACAGCCGAAAAGTCACCTTGTGAACTACTACTGCCCGTGCACTCAGTACCTATTGGTTATGTTAAACATAAGTCTTTAAAATTAATACCTTATAAGTTAATTGTTATGTTTTGATGACTTGATTTATGTATATGGTAACTATTTTATATGTGCGGTCGAATCTATAAAAAAAACAATTTCTGAAAATACAATAATTAAAAACTTAGCTTTGTGTTTATGGGCAGCCATGTCTTTGTTAAATAGTTGAAACTGTAAGCTTAGTTGCATTGATAAAATGTCGTTCGGCATTATAGTGAACCGTACATACGTATCACACTTCTGTTCAATCCCTTTCCACTAATACTCTATTGTTTATTTTTTAGATGTTGCAAATGGTGTTGTATTTTGTAATAATGGAATTTGTACTGCTGATTGATAGGAATGTGGATAGAAACTAACTGGTAGGTGAACAAACGTTGCTGATTGAGCTGATTAACTGATTGATAGGAATGTGGATAGAAACTAACTGGTAGGTGAACAAACGTTGCTGATTGAGCTGATTAACTGATTGATAGGAATGTGGATAGAAACTAACTGGTAGGTGAACAAACGTTGCTGATTGAGCTGATTAACTGATAGTGATGTTCTACATGTGTTGAAGGTGAGAACTGACTTAACATGCACACTTTAACCCATGCAGAATATAGTTCACATGCTCACCAAACTCCAACTATGAATACAAGTGACACTAGAATTCCTGTGAGTATGGCAAGAAATCAAATTCCTCCACTTTGTACGGTTCTTGTATCGTTCCGTTCTTGTTAAATCTTTCAGGCTGATGTTCTTTCCCTCCACGTGGCTGACGATATTACTGATCCATCGTAATCTGGATAAAAAATCAATCGCGAAAGTGATGTAAGCAAGTAATGTTTGAATGGGTCGGAATATAAGTGATGTTTAGTCTGCACTGGCGGATCCCTGTTATTGATCTAATTAAAAACCAAATGAAAAATGAGTGTCGTGTATTCTGCTTTTGTCGATCCACGTTATTGATCTAATTAATAAACACACTATGCTTCAGTGAAGTGTAGTCTGCACAGGTCGATCCCTATTATTAATGTAATTAATTAAAAAAACTAAGCACAAGTGTCGTGTAGTCTGTACTGGCCGATCCCTATTATTGATGTAATTAATAAAAAAAATAAGCACAAGTGTCGTGTAGTCTGTACTGGCCGATCCCTGTTATTGATCTAATTAAGAAACACACTAACAAAAGTGTTGTGTAATCTGTACTGGCCGATCCCTGTTATTGATCTAATTAATAAACAAACTAAGCATAAGTGTCGTGTAGTTCTGTATTGGCCGATCCCTCTTATTGATCTAATTAATAAAGACACTAACAAAAGTGTCGTGTAATCTGTACTGGCCGATCCCTGTTATTGATCTAATTAATAAACACACTAAGCAAAAGTGTCGTGAAGTCTGTACTGGCCGATCCCTGTATTGATCTAAGTAATAAACAAACTAAGCATAAGTGTCGTGTAGTCTGTACTGGCCGATCCCTATTATTGATGTAATTAATCAACAAAATAAGCATAAGAGTCGTGAAGCCTGTACTGGCCGCTCCCTGTTATTGATCTAATCAATAAACACACTAAGCAAAAGTGTCGTGTAGTCTGTACTGGCCGATCCCTGTTATTGGTCTAAGTAATAAAAAACTAAGCAAAAGTGTCGTGTAGTCTGTACTGGCCGATCCATGTTATTGATATAATTACTAAACAGGCTAAGCAAAAGTGTCGTGTAGTCTGTACTGGCCGATCCCTGTTATTGATCTAAGTAATAAACAAACTAAGCAAAAGTGTCGTGTAGTCTGTACTGGCGGATCCCTGTTATTGGTCTAAGTAATAAACAAACTAAGCAAAAGTGTCTTGTAGTCTGTACTGGCCGACCCCTGTTATTAATCTAATCAATAAACACACTAAGCAAAGTGTAGTGTAGTCTGTACTGGCCGATCCCTGTTATTGATCTAAGTAATACACAAACTAAGCAAAAGTGTCGAGTAGTCTGTACTGGCGGATCCCTGTTATTGGTCTAAGTAATAAACAAACTAAGCAAAAGTGTCGTGTAGTCTGTACTGGCGGATCCCTGTTATTGGTCTAAGTAATAAACAAACTAAGCAAAAGTGTCTTGTAGTCTGTACTGGCCGATCCATGTTATTGATCTAAGTAATAAACAAACTAAGAAAAAGTGTCGTGTAGTCTGTACTGGCGGATCCCTGTTATTGGTCTAAATAATAAACAAACTAAGCAAAAGTGTCATGTAGTCTGTACTGGCCGATCCCTGTTATTGGTCTAAGTAATAAACAAACTAAGCAAAAGTGTCGTGTAATCTGTACTGGCCGAACCCTGTTATTGATCTAATTAATAAACACACTAAGCAAAAGTGTCGTGAAGTCTGTACTGGCCGATCCCTGTATTGATCTAAGTAATAAACAAACTAAGCATAAGTGTCGTGTAGCCTGTACTGGCCGATCCCTGTTATTGATGTAATTAATCAACAAAATAAGCATAAGAGTCGTGAAGCCTGTACTGGCCGATCCCTGTTATTGATCTAATCAATAAACACACTAAGCAAAAGTGTCGTGTAGTCTGTACTGGCCGATCCCTGTTATTGATCTAATCAATAAACACACTAAGCAAAAGTGTCGTGTAGTCTGTACTGGCCGATCCCTGTTATTGGTCTAAGTAATAAACAAACTAAGCAAAAGTGTCGTGTAGTCTGTACTGGCCGATCCATGTTATTGATCTAATTACTAAACAGGCTAAGCAAAAGTGTCGTGTAGTCTGTACTGGCCGATCCCTGTTATTGATCTAAGTAATAAACAAACTAAGCAAAAGTGTCGTGTAGTCTGTACTGGCGGATCCCTGTTATTGGTCTAAGTAATAAACAAACTAAGCAAAAGTGTCTTGTAGTCTGTACTGGCCGATCCCTGTTATTAATCTAATCAATAAACACACTAAGCAAAAGTGTAGTGTAATCTGTACTGGCCGATCACTGTTATTGATCTAATTAATAAACACACTAAGCAAAAGTGTCGCGTAGTCTGTACTGGCCGATCCCTGTTATTGATCTAAGTAATAAACAAACAAAGCAAAAGTGTCGTGCAGTCTGTATTGGCCGATCCCTGTTATTGATCTAAGTAGTAAACAAACTAAGCAAAAGAGTCTTGTAGTCTGTACTGGCCGATCCCTGTAATTGATCTAAGTAATAAACAAACTAAGCAAAAGTGTCGTGTAGTCTGTACTGGCCGATCCCTGTTATTGATCTAAGTAATAAACAAATTAAGCAAAAGTGTCGTATAGTCTGTACTGGCGGATCCCTGTTATTGGTCTAAATAATAAACAAACTAAGCAAAAGTGTCATGTAGTCTGTACTGGCCGATCCCTGTTATTGGTCTAAGTAATAAACAAACTAAGCAAAAGTGTCGTGTAATCTGTACTGGCCGATCCCTGTTATTGACCTAATTAATAAACACACTAAGCAAAAGTGTCGTGAAGTCTGTACTGGCCGATCCCTGTATTGATCTAAGTAATAAACAAACTAAGCATAAGTGTCGTGTAGCCTGTACTGGCCGATCCCTATTATTGATGTAATTAATCAACAAAATAAGCATAAGAGTCGTGAAGCCTGTACTGGCCGATCCCTGTTATTGATCTAATCAATAAACACACTAAGCAAAAGTGTCGTGTAGTCTGTACTGGCCGATCCCTGTTATTGATCTAATCAATAAACACACTAAGCAAAAGTGTCGAGTAGTCTGTACTGGCCGATCCCTGTTATTGGTCTAAGAAATAAACAAACTAAGCAAAAGTGTCGTGTAATCTGTACTGGCCGATCACTGTTATTGATCTAATTAATAAACACCCTAAGCAAAAGTGTCGCGTAGTCTGTACTGGCCGATCCCTGTTATTGATCTAAGTAATAAACAAACTAAGCAAAAGTGTCGTGCAGTCTGTATTGGCAGATCCCTGTTATTGATCTAAGTAGTAAACAAACTAAGCAAAAGTGTCGTGTAGCCTGTACTGGCCGATCCCTGTTATTGATCTAATTAATAAACAAACTAAACAAAAGTGTCGTGTAGTCTGTACTGGCCGATCCCTGTTATTGATCTAATAATAAACAAACTAAGCAAAAGAGTCGTGTAGTCTGTACTGGCCGATCCCTGTAATTGATCTAAGTAATAAACAAACTAAGCAATATGTCGTGTAGCCTGTACTGGCCGATCCCTATTATTGATCTAAGAAATAAACAAACTAAGCAAAAGTGTCTTATAGTCTGTACTGGCCGATCCCTGTTATTGATCTAATTAATAAACACGCTAAGCAAAAGTGTCGTGAAGTCTGTACTGGCCGATCCCTGTTATTGATCTAAGTAATAAACAAACTAAGCAAAAGTGTCGTGTAGTCTGTACTGGCGGATACCTGTTATTGGTCTAAATAATAAACAAACTAAGCAAAAGTGTCATGTAGTCTGTACTGGCCGATCCCTGTTATTGGTCTAAGTAATAAACAAACTAAGCAAAAGTGTCGTGCAGTCTGTATTGGCCGATCCCTGTTATTGATCTAAGTAGTAAACAAACTAAGCAAAAGAGTCTTGTAGTCTGTACTGGCGGATCCCTGTTATTGGTCTAAGTAATAAACAAACTAAGCAAAAGTGTCGTGTATTCTGTACTTGCCGATCCCTGTTATTGGTCTAAGTTGTAAACAAACTAAGCAAAAGAGTCGTGTAGTCTGTACAGGCCGATCCCTGTAATTGATCTAAGTAATAAACAAACTAAGCAAAAGTGTCGTGTAGTCTGTACTGGCCGATCCCTATTATTGATCTAAGTAATAAACAAACTAAGCAAAAGTGTCGTATAGTCTGTACTGGCCGATCCCTGTTATTGATCTAATTAATAAACACGCTAAGCAAAAGTGTCGTGTAGTCTGTACTGGCCGATCCCTGTTATTGATCTAAGTAATAAACAAACTTAGTAAAAGTGTCGTGTAGTCTGTACTGGCCGATCCCTGTTATTGATCTAATCAATAAACACACTAGGCAAATGTGTCGTGTAGTCTGTACTGGCCGATCCCTATTATTGATCTAATTAATAAACACGCTAATCAAAAGTGTCGTGTAATCTGTACTGGCCGATCCCTGTTATTGATCTAAGTAGTAAACAAACTAAGCAAAAGTGTCGTGTAGCCTGTACTGGCCGATCCCTGTTATTGATCAAATCAATAAACACACTATGCAAAAGTGTCGTGTAGTCTGTACTGGCCGATCCCTGTTATTGATCTAATCAATAAACACACTAAGCAAAAGTGTCGTGTAGTCTGTACTGGCCGATCCCTGTTATTGGTCTAAGTAATAAACAAACTAAGCAAAAGTGTCGTGTAATCTGTACTGGCCGATCCATGTTATTGATCTAATTACTAAACAGGCTAAGCAAAAGTGTCGTGTAGTCTGTACTGGCCGATCCCTGTTATTGATCTAAGTACTAAACAAACTAAGCAAAAGTGTCGTGTAGTCTGTACTGGCGGATCCCTGTTATTGGTCTAAGTAATAAACAAACTAAGCAAAAGTGTCTTGTAGTCTGTACTGGCCGATCCCTGTTATTAATCTAATCAATAAACACATTAAGCAAAAGTGTAGTGTAGTCTGTACTGGCCGATCCCTGTTATTGATCTAAGTAATACACAAACTAAGCAAAAGTGTCGAGTAGACTGTACTGGCGGATCCCTGTTATTGGTCTAAGTAATAAACAAATTAAGCAAAAGTGTCGTGTAGTCTGTACTGGCCGATCCCTGTTATTGATCTAATTAATAAACACACTAAGCAAAAGTGTCGTGAAGTCTGTACTGGCCGATCCCTGTAATGATCTAAGTAACAAACAAACTAAGCATAAGTGTCGTGTAGCCTGTACTGGCCGATCCCTATTATTGATGTAATTAATCAACAAAATAAGCATAAGAGTCGTGAAGCCTGTACTGGCCGATCCATGTTATTGATCTAAGTAATAAACAAACTAAGCAAAAGTGTCGTGTAGTCTGTACTGGCCGATCCCTGTTATTGATCTAATCAATAAACACACTAAGCAAAAGTGTCGTGTAGTCTGTACTGGCCGATTCCTGTTATTGATCTAAGTAATAAACAAACTAAGCAAAAGTGTCGTGTAGTCTGTACTGGCGGATCCCTGTTATTGGTCTAAGTAATAAACAAACTAAGCAAAAGTGTCTTGTAGTCTGTACTGGCCGATCCATGTTATTGATCTAAGTAATAAACAAACTAAGCAAAAGTGTCGTGTAGTCTGTACTGGCGGATACCTGTTATTGGTCTAAATAATAAACAAACTAAGCAAAAGTGTCATGTAGTCTGTACTGGCCGATCCCTGTTATTGGTCTAAGTAATAAACAAACTAAGCAAAAGTGTCGTGCAGTCTGTATTGGCCGATCCCTGTTATTGATCTAAGTAGTAAACAAACTAAGCAAAAGAGTCTTGTAGTCTGTACTGGCGGATCCCTGTTATTGGTCTAAGTAATAAACAAACTAAGCAAAAGTGTCTTGTAGTCTGTACTGGCCGATCCCTGTTATTGGTCTAAGTAATAAACAAACTAAGCAAAAGTGTCGTGCATTCTGTATTGGCCGATCCCTGTTATTGATCTAAGTAGTAAACAAACTAAGCAAAAGTGTCGTGTAGCCTGTACTGGCCGATCCCTGTTATTGATCTAAGTAATAAACAAACTAAGCAAAAGTGTCGTGTAATCTGTACTGGCCGATCCCTGTTATTGATCTAAGTAATAAACAAACAAAGCAAAAGTGTCATGTAGTCTGTACTGGCCGATCCCTGTTATTGATCTAAGTAATAAACAAACTTAGCAAAAGTGTCGTGTAGTCTGTACTGGCCGATCCCTGTTATTGATCTAATCAATAAACACACTAGGCAAAAGTGTCGTGTAGTCTGTACTGGCCGATCCCTGTTATTGATCTAAGTAATAAACAAACTAATCAAAAGTGTCGTGTAGTCTGTACTGGCCGATCCCTGTTATTGATCTAAGTAATAAACAAACTAAGCAAAAGTGTCGTGTAGTCTGTACTGGCCGATCCCTGTTATTGGTCTAAGTAATAAACAAACTAAGCAAAAGTGTCGTGTATTCTGTACTTGCCGATCCCTGTTATTGATCTAAGTAGTAAACAAACTAAGCAAAAGAGTCGTGTAGTTTGTACTGGCCGATCCCTGTAATTGATCTAAGTAATAAACAAACTAAGCAATATGTCGTGTAGTCTGTAACGGCCGATCCCTATTATTGATCTAAGAAATAAACAAACTAAGCAAAAGTGTCTTATAGTCTGTACTGGCCGATCCCTGTTATTGATCTAATTAATAAACACGCTAAGCAAAAGTGTCGTGTATTCTGTACTGGCCGATCCCTGTTATTGATCTAAGTAATAAACAAACTAAGCAAAAGTGTCGGGTAGTTTGTACTGGCCGATCCCTGTTGTTGATCTAAGTAATAAACAAACTAAGCAAAAGTGTCATGTTGTCTGTACTGGCCGATCCCTGTTATTGATCTAAGTAATAAACAAACTAAGCAAAAGTGTCCTGTAGTCTGTACTGGCCGATCCCTGTTATTGATCTAAGTAATAAACAAACTTAGCAAAAGTGTTGTGTAGTCTGTACTGGCCGATCCCTGTTATTGATCAAATCAATAAACACACTAGGCAAAAGTGTCGTGTAGTCTGTACTGGCCGATCCCTGTTATTGATCTAATTAATAAACACGCTAAGCAAAAGTGTCGTGTAATCTGTACTGGCCGATCCCTGTTATTGATCTAATTAATAAACACGCTAAGCAAAAGTGTCGTGTAGTCTGTACTGGCCGATCCCTGTAATTGATCTAAGTAATAAACAAACTAAGCAAAAGTGTCGTGTAGTCTGTACTGGCCGATCCCTATTATTGATCTAAGTAATAAACAAACTAAGCAAAAGTGTCGTATAGTCTGTACTGGCCGATCCCTGTTATTGATCTAATTAATAAACACGGTAAGCAAAAGTGTCGTAAAGTCTGTACTGGCCGATCCCTGTTATTGATCTAAGTAATAAACAAATTCAGCAAAAGTGTCGTGTAGTCTGTACTGGCGGATCCCTGTTACTGGTCTAAGTAATAAACAAACTAAGCAAAAGTGTCTTGTAGTCTATACTGGCCGATCCCTGTTATTGATCTAATTACTAAACAGGCTAAGCAAAAGTGTCGTGTAGTCTGTACTGGCGGATCCCTGTTATTGGTCTAAGTAATAAAGAAACTAAGCAAAAGTGTCGTGTAGTCTGTACTGGCGGATCCCTGTTATTGGTATAAGTAATAAACAAACTAAGCAAAAGTGTCTTGTAGTCTGTACTGGCCGATCCCTGTTATTAATCTAATCAATAAACACACTAAGCAAAAGTGTAGTGTAATCTGTACTGGCCGATCACTGTTATTGATCTAATTAATAAACAAACTAAGCAAAAGTGTCGTGTAGTCTGTACTGGCCGATCCCTGTTATTGATCTAAGTAATAAACAAACTTAGCAAAAGTGTCGTATAGTCTGTACTGGCCGATCCCTATTATTGATCTAAGTAGTAAACAAACTAAGCCAAAGTGTCGTATATTCTGTACTGGCCGATCCCTGTTATTGATCTAATTAATAAACACGCTAAGCAAAAGTGTCGTGTAGTCTGTACTGGCCGATCCCTGTTATTGATCTAAGTAATAAACAAACTAAGCAAAAGTGTCGTGTAATCTGTACTGGCCGATCCCTGTTATTGATCTAAGTAATAAACAAACAAAGCAAAAGTGTCATGTAGTCTGTACTGGCCGATCCCTGTTATTGATCTAAGTAATAAACAAACTTAGCAAAAGTGTCGTGTAGTCTGTACTGGCCGATCCCTGTTATTGATCTAATCAATAAACACACTAGGCAAAAGTGTCGTGTAGTCTGTACTGGCCGATCCCTGTTATTGATCTAAGTAATAAACAAACTAAGCAAAAGTGTCGTGTAGTCTGTACTGGCGGATCCCTGTTATTGGTCTAAGTAATAAACAAACTAAGCAAAAGTGTCTTGTAGTCTATACTGGCCGATCCCTGTTATTGATCTAAGTCATAAACAAACTAAGCAAAAGTGTCGTGTAGTCTGTACTGGCGGATCCCTGTTATTGGTCTAAGTAATAAACAAACTAAGCAAAAGTGTCGGGTAGTCTGTACTGGCCGATCCCTGTTATTGGTCTAAGTAATAAACAAACTAAGCAAAAGTGTCTTGTATTCTATACTGGCCGATCCCTGTTATTGATCTAATTACTAAACAGGCTAAGCAAAAGTGTCGTGTAGTCTGTACTGGCGGATCCCTGTTATTGGTCTAAGTAATAAAGAAACTAAGCAAAAGTGTCGTGTAGTCTGTACTGGCGGATCCCTGTTATTGGTATAAGTAATAAACAAACTAAGCAAAAGTGTCTTGTAGTCTGTACTGGCCGATCCCTGTTATTAATCTAATCAATAAACACACTAAGCAAAAGTGTAGTGTAATCTGTACTGGCCGATCACTGTTATTGATCTAATTAATAAACAAACTAAGCAAAAGTGTCGTGTAGTCTGTACTGGCCGATCCCTGTTATTGATCTAAGTAATAAACAAACTTAGCAAAAGTGTCGTATAGTCTGTACTGGCCGATCCCTATTATTGATCTAAGTAGTAAACAAACTAAGCCAAAGTGTCGTACATTCTGTACTGGCCGATCCCTGTTATTGATCTAATTACTAAACAGGCTAAGCAAAAGTGTCGTGTAGTCTGTACTGGCGGATCCCTGTTATTGGTCTAAGTAATAAACAAACTAAGCAAAAGTGTCTTGTAGTCTGTACTGGCCGATCCCTGTTATTAATCTAATCAATAAACACACTAAGCAAAAGTGTAGTGTAATCTGTACTGGCCGATCACTGTTATTGATCTAATTAATAAACAAACTAAGCAAAAGTGTCGTGTAGTCTGTACTGGCCGATCCCTGTTATTGATCTAAGTAATAAACAAACTTAGCAAAAGTGTCGTATAGTCTGTACTGGCCGATCCCTATTATTGATTTAAGTAGTAAACAAACTAAGCGAAAGTGTCGTATATTCTGTACTGGCCGATCCCTGTTATTGATCTAATTAATAAACACGCTAAGCAAAAGTGTCGTGTAGTCTGTACTGGCCGATCCCTGTTATTGATCTAAGTAATAAACAAACTAAGCAAAAGTGTCGTGTTATCTGTACTGGCCGATCCCTGTTATTGATCTAAGTAATAAACAAACAAAGCAAAAGTGTCATGTAGTCTGTACTGGCCGATCCCTGTTATTGATCTAAGTAATAAACAAACTTAGCAAAAGTGTCGTGTAGTCTGTACTGGCCGATCCCTGTTATTGATCTAATCAATAAACACACTAGGCAAAAGTGTCGTGTAGTCTGTACTGGCCGATCCCTGTTATTGATCTAAGTAATAAACAAACTAAGCAAAAGTGTCTTGTAGTCTATACTGGCCGATCCCTGTTATTGATCTAAGTGATAAACAAACTAAGCAAAAGTGTCGTGTAGTCTGTACTGGCCGATCCCTGTTATTAATCTAATCAATAAACACACTAAGCAAAAGTGTAGTGTAATCTGTACTGGCCGATCACTGTTATTGATCTAATTAATAAACAAACTAAGCAAAAGTGTCGTGTAGTCTGTACTGGCCGATCCCTGTTATTGATCTAAGTAATAAACAAACTTAGCAAAAGTGTCGTATAGTCTGTACTGGCCGATCCCTATTATTGATCTAAGTAGTAAACAAACTAAGCCAAAGTGTCGTATATTCTGTACTGGCCGATCCCTGTTATTGATCTAATTAATAAACACGCTAAGCAAAAGTGTCGTGTAGTCTGTACTGGCCGATCCCTGTTATTGATCTAAGTAATAAACAAACTAAGCAAAAGTGTCGTGTAATCTGTACTGGCCGATCCCTGTTATTGATCTAAGTAATAAACAAACAAAGCAAAAGTGTCATGTAGTCTGTACTGGCCGATCCCTGTTATTGATCTAAGTAATAAACAAACTTAGCAAAAGTGTCGTGTAGTCTGTACTGGCCGATCCCTGTTATTGATCTAATCAATAAACACACTAGGCAAAAGTGTCGTGTATTCTGTACTGGCCGATCCCTGTTATTGATCTAAGTAATAAACAAACTAAGCAAAAGTGTCGTGTAGTCTGTACTGGCGGATCCCTGTTATTGGTCTAAGTAATAAACAAACTAAGCAAAAGTGTCTTGTAGTCTATACTGGCCGATCCCTGTTATTGATCTAAGTCATAAACAAACTAAGCAAAAGTGTCGTGTAGTCTGTACTGGCGGATCCCTGTTATTGGTCTAAGTAATAAACAAACTAAGCAAAAGTGTCGGGTAGTCTGTACTGGCCGATCCCTGTTATTGGTCTAAGTAATAAACAAACTAAGCAAAAGTGTCTTGTATTCTATACTGGCCGATCGCTGTTATTGATCTAATTAATAAACACACTAAGCAAAAGTGTCGTGTAGTCTGTACTGGCCGATCCCTGTTATTGATCTAAGTAATAAACAAACTAAGCAAAAGTGTCGTGTAGTCTGTATTGGCCGATCCCTGTTATTGATCTAAGTATTAAACAAACTAAGCAAAAGTGTCGTGTAGCCTGTACTGGCCGATCCCTGTTATTGATCTAAGTAATAAACAAACTAAGCAAAAGTGTCGTGTAGTCTGTACTTGCCGATCCCTGTTATTGATCTAAGTAGTAAACAAACTAAGCAAAAGTGTCGTGTAGTCTGTACTGGCCGATCCCTGTTATTGATCTAAGTAATAAACAAACTAAGCAAAAGTGTAGTGTAGTCTGTACTGGCCGATCCCTATTATTGATCTAAGTAATAAACAAACTAAGCAAAAGTGTCGTGTAGTCTGTACTGGCCGATCCCTGTTATTGATCTAAGTAATAAACAAACAAAGCAAAAGTGTCGTGTAGTCTGTACTGTCCGATCCCTGTTATTGATCTAATTAATAAACACGCTAAGCAAAAGTGTCGTGTATTCTGTACTGGCCGATCCCTGTTATTGATCTAATTAATAAACACGCTAAGCAAAAGTGTCGTGTAGTCTGTACTCGCCGATCCCTGTTATTGATCTAAGTAATATACAAACTAACAAAAGTGTCATGTAGTCTGTACTGGCCGATCCCTGTTATTGATCTAATCAATAAACACACTAGGCAAAAGTGTCGTGTAGTCTGTACTGGCCGATCCCTGTTATTGATCTAAGTAATAAACAAACTAAGCAAAAGTGTCTTGTAGTCTATACTGGCCGATCCCTGTTATTGATCTAAGTGATAAACAAACTAAGCAAAAGTGTCGTGTAGTCTGTACTGGCCGATCCCTGTTATTAATCTAATCAATAAACACACTAAGCAAAAGTGTAGTGTAATCTGTACTGGCCGATCACTGTTATTGATCTAATTAATAAACAAACTAAGCAAAAGTGTCGTGTAGTCTGTACTGGCCGATCCCTGTTATTGATCTAAGTAATAAACAAACTTAGCAAAAGTGTCGTATAGTCTGTACTGGCCGATCCCTATTATTGATCTAAGTAGTAAACAAACTAAGCCAAAGTGTCGTATATTCTGTACTGGCCGATCCCTGTTATTGATCTAATTAATAAACACGCTAAGCAAAAGTGTCGTGTAGTCTGTACTGGCCGATCCCTGTTATTGATCTAAGTAATAAACAAACTAAGCAAAAGTGTCGTGTAATCTGTACTGGCCGATCCCTGTTATTGATCTAAGTAATAAACAAACAAAGCAAAAGTGTCATGTAGTCTGTACTGGCCGATCCCTGTTATTGATCTAAGTAATAAACAAACTTAGCAAAAGTGTCGTGTAGTCTGTACTGGCCGATCCCTGTTATTGATCTAATCAATAAACACACTAGGCAA
The DNA here is from genome assembly GCA_963662155.1 of Lamellibrachia columna. NCBI lineage: Eukaryota > Metazoa > Annelida > Polychaeta > Sabellida > Siboglinidae > Lamellibrachia > Lamellibrachia columna. Next base: position 28,175,114 of record OY759268.1, read on the forward strand.
AAGTGTCGTGTATTCTGTACTGGCCGATCCCTGTTATTGATCTAAGTAATAAACAAACTAAGCAAAAGTGTCGTGTAGTCTGTACTGGCGGATCCCTGTTATTGGTCTAAGTAATAAACAAACTAAGCAAAAGTGTCTTGTAGTCTATACTGGCCGATCCCTGTTATTGATCTAAGTCATAAACAAACTAAGCAAAAGTGTCGTGTAGTCTGTACTGGCGGATCCCTGTTATTGGTCTAAGTAATAAACAAACTAAGCAAAAGTGTCGGGTAGTCTGTACTGGCCGATCCCTGTTATTGGTCTAAGTAATAAACAAACTAAGCAAAAGTGTCTTGTATTCTATACTGGCCGATCGCTGTTATTGATCTAATTAATAAACACACTAAGCAAAAGTGTCGTGTAGTCTGTACTGGCCGATCCCTGTTATTGATCTAAGTAATAAACAAACTAAGCAAAAGTGTCGTGTAGTCTGTATTGGCCGATCCCTGTTATTGATCTAAGTATTAAACAAACTAAGCAAAAGTGTCGTGTAGCCTGTACTGGCCGATCCCTGTTATTGATCTAAGTAATAAACAAACTAAGCAAAAGTGTCGTGTAGTCTGTACTTGCCGATCCCTGTTATTGATCTAAGTAGTAAACAAACTAAGCAAAAGTGTCGTGTAGTCTGTACTGGCCGATCCCTGTTATTGATCTAAGTAATAAACAAACTAAGCAAAAGTGTAGTGTAGTCTGTACTGGCCGATCCCTATTATTGATCTAAGTAATAAACAAACTAAGCAAAAGTGTCGTGTAGTCTGTACTGGCCGATCCCTGTTATTGATCTAAGTAATAAACAAACAAAGCAAAAGTGTCGTGTAGTCTGTACTGTCCGATCCCTGTTATTGATCTAATTAATAAACACGCTAAGCAAAAGTGTCGTGTATTCTGTACTGGCCGATCCCTGTTATTGATCTAATTAATAAACACGCTAAGCAAAAGTGTCGTGTAGTCTGTACTCGCCGATCCCTGTTATTGATCTAAGTAATATACAAACTAACAAAAGTGTCATGTAGTCTGTACTGGCCGATCCCTGTTATTGATCTAAGTAATAAACAAACTAAGCAAAAGTGTCGGGTAGTCTGTACTGGCTGATCCCTGTTATTGATCTAAGTAATAAACAAACTAAGCAAAAGTGTCGTGTAGTCTGTACTGGCCGATCCCTGTTATTGATCTAATCAATAAACACACTAAGCAAAACTGTCGTGTAGTCTGTACTGGCCGATCCCTGTTATTGATCTAAGTAATAAACAAACTAAGCAAAAGTGTCGTGTAGACTGTACTGGCGGATCCCTGTTATTGGTCTAAGTAATAAACAAACTAAGCAAAAGTGTCTTGTAGTCTATACTGGCCGATCCCTGTTATTGATCTAAGTAATAAACAAATTAAGCAAAAGTGTCGTATAGTCTGTACTGGCCGATCCTTGTTATTGATCTAATTAATAAACACGCTAAGCAAAAGGGTCGTGTAGTCTGTACTGGCCCATCCCTGTTATTGATCTAAGTAATAAACAAACTAAGCAAAAGTGTCGTGTAGTCTGTACTGGCCGATCCCTGTTATTGATCTAAGTAATAAACAAACAAAGCAAAAGTGTCGTGTAGTCTGTACTGGCCGATCCCTGTTATTGATCTAAGTAATAAACAAACTAAGCAAAAGTGTCGTGTAGTCTGTACTGACCGAACCCTGTTATTGATCTAAGTAATAAACAAATTTAGCAAAAGTGTCGTGTAGTCTGTACTGGCCGATCCCTATTATTGATCTAATCAATAAACACACTAGGCAAAAGTGTCGTGTAGTCTGTACTGGCCGATCCCTGTTATTGATCTAAGTAATAAACAAACTAAGCAAAAGTGTCGTGTAGTCTGTACTGGCGGATCCCTGTAATTGGTCTAAGTAATAAACAAACTAAGCAAAAGTGTCTTGTAGTCTATACTGGCCGATCCCTATTATTGAACTAAGTCATCAACAAACTAAGCAAAAGTGTCGTGTAGTCTGTACTGGCGGATCCCTGTTATTGGTCTAAGTAATAAACAAACTAAGCAAAAGTGTCGTGTAATCTGTACTGGCCGATCACTGTTATTGATCTTATTAATAAACACCCTAAGCAAAAGTGTCGCGTAGTCTGTACTGGCCGATCCCTGTTATTGATCTAAGTAATAAACAAACTAAACAAAAGTGTCCTGTAGTCTGTACTGGCCGATCCCTGTTATTGATCTAATTAATAAACACGCTAAGCAAAAGTAGATCTGTAGTCTGTACTGGCCGATCCCTGTTATTGATCTAAGTAGTAAACAAACTAAGCAAAATTGTCGTGTAGCCTGTACTGGCCGATCCCTGTTATTGATCTAAGTAATAAACAAACTAAGCAAAAGTGTCGTGTAGTCTGTACTTGCCGATCCCTGTTATTGATCTAAGTAGTAAACAAACTAAGCAAAAGAGTCGTGTAGTCTGTACTGGCCGATCCCTGTTATTGATCTACGTAATAAACAAACTAAGCAAAAGAGTCGTGTAGTCTGTACTGGCCGATCCCTATTATTGATCTAAGTAATAAACAAACCAAGCAAAAGTGTCGTATAATCTGTACTGGCCGATCCCTGTTATTGATCTAATTAATAAACACGCTAAGTAAAAGTGTCGTGTAGTCTGTACTGGCCGATCCCTATTATTGATCTAAGTAATAAACAAACTAAGCAAAAGAGTCGTGTAGTCTGTACAGGCCGATCCCTGTAATTGATCTAAGTAATAAATAAACTAAGCAAAAGTGTCTTGTAGCTTATACTGGCCGATCCCTGTTATTAATCTAAGTCATAAACAAACTAAGCAAAAGTGTCATGTAGTCTGTACTGGCCGATCCCTGTTATTGATCTAAGTAATAAACAAACTAAGCAAAAGTGTCGTGTAGTCTGTACTGGCCGATCCCTGTTATTGATCCATGTAATAAACAAACAAAGCAAAAGTGTCATGTAGTCTGTACTGGCCGATCCCTGTTATTGATCTAAGTAATAAACAAACTAAGCAAAAGTGTCGTGTAATCTGTACTGACCGATCCCTATTATTGATCTAATCAATAAACACACTAGGCGAAAGTGTCGTGTAATCTGTACTGGCCGATCCCTGTTATTGACCTAAGTAATAAACAAACTAAGCAAAAGTGTCTTGTAGTCTGTAATGGCGGATCCCTGTAATTGGTCTAAGTAATAAACAAACTAAGCAAAAGTGTCTTGTAGTCTATACTGGCCGATCCCTGTTATTGATCTAAGTCATAAACAAACTAAGCAAAAGTGTCGTGTAGTCTGTACTGGCGGATCCCTGTTATTGGTCTAAGTAATAAACAAACTAAGCAAAAGTGTCGGGTAGTCTGTACTGGCCGATCCCTGTTATTGGTCTAAGTAATAAACAAACTAAGCAAAAGTGTCGTGTAATCTGTACTGGCCGATCCTTGTTATTGATCTAATTAATAAACACGCTAAGCAAAAGGGTCGTGTAGTCTGTACTGGCCCATCCCTGTTATTGATCTAAGTAATAAACAAACTAAGCAAAAGTGTCGTGTAGTCTGTACTGGCCGATCCCTGTTATTGATCTAAGTAATAAACAAACAAAGCAAAAGTGTCGTGTAGTCTGTACTGGCCGATCCCTGTTATTGATCTAAGTAATAAACAAACTAAGCAAAAGTGTCGTGTAGTCTGTACTGACCGAACCCTGTTATTGATCTAAGTAATAAACAAATTTAGCAAAAGTTTCGTGTAGTCTGTACTGGCCGATCCCTATTATTGATCTAATCAATAAACACACTAGGCAAAAGTGTCGTGTAGTCTGTACTGGCCGATCCCTGTTATTGATCTAAGTAATAAACAAACTAAGCAAAAGTGTCGTGTAGTCTGTATTGGCCGATCCCTGTTATTGATCTAAGTATTAAACAAACTAAGCAAAAGTGTCGTGTAGCCTGTACTGGCCGATCCCTGTTATTGATCTAAGTAATAAACAAACTAAGCAAAAGTGTCGTGTAGTCTGTACTTGCCGATCCCTGTTATTGATCTAAGTAGTAAACAAACTAAGCAAAAGTGTCGTGTAGTCTGTACTGGCCGATCCCTGTTATTGATCTAAGTAATAAACAAACTAAGCAAAAGTGTAGTGTAGTCTGTACTGGCCGATCCCTATTATTGATCTAAGTAATAAACAAACTAAGCAAAAGTGTCGTGTAGTCTGTACTGGCCGATCCCTGTTATTGATCTAAGTAATAAACAAACAAAGCAAAAGTGTCGTGTAGTCTGTACTGTCCGATCCCTGTTATTGATCTAATTAATAAACACGCTAAGCAAAAGTGTCGTGTATTCTGTACTGGCCGATCCCTGTTATTGATCTAATTAATAAACACGCTAAGCAAAAGTGTCGTGTAGTCTGTACTCGCCGATCCCTGTTATTGATCTAAGTAATATACAAACTAACAAAAGTGTCATGTAGTCTGTACTGGCCGATCCCTGTTATTGATCTAAGTAATAAACAAACTAAGCAAAAGTGTCGGGTAGTCTGTACTGGCTGATCCCTGTTATTGATCTAAGTAATAAACAAACTAAGCAAAAGTGTCGTGTAGTCTGTACTGGCCGATCCCTGTTATTGATCTAATCAATAAACACACTAAGCAAAACTGTCGTGTAGTCTGTACTGGCCGATCCCTGTTATTGATCTAAGTAATAAACAAACTAAGCAAAAGTGTCGTGTAGACTGTACTGGCGGATCCCTGTTATTGGTCTAAGTAATAAACAAACTAAGCAAAAGTGTCTTGTAGTCTATACTGGCCGATCCCTGTTATTGATCTAAGTAATAAACAAATTAAGCAAAAGTGTCGTATAGTCTGTACTGGCCGATCCTTGTTATTGATCTAATTAATAAACACGCTAAGCAAAAGGGTCGTGTAGTCTGTACTGGCCCATCCCTGTTATTGATCTAAGTAATAAACAAACTAAGCAAAAGTGTCGTGTAGTCTGTACTGGCCGATCCCTGTTATTGATCTAAGTAATAAACAAACAAAGCAAAAGTGTCGTGTAGTCTGTACTGGCCGATCCCTGTTATTGATCTAAGTAATAAACAAACTAAGCAAAAGTGTCGTGTAGTCTGTACTGACCGAACCCTGTTATTGATCTAAGTAATAAACAAATTTAGCAAAAGTGTCGTGTAGTCTGTACTGGCCGATCCCTATTATTGATCTAATCAATAAACACACTAGGCAAAAGTGTCGTGTAGTCTGTACTGGCCGATCCCTGTTATTGATCTAAGTAATAAACAAACTAAGCAAAAGTGTCGTGTAGTCTGTACTGGCGGATCCCTGTAATTGGTCTAAGTAATAAACAAACTAAGCAAAAGTGTCTTGTAGTCTATACTGGCCGATCCCTATTATTGAACTAAGTCATCAACAAACTAAGCAAAAGTGTCGTGTAGTCTGTACTGGCGGATCCCTGTTATTGGTCTAAGTAATAAACAAACTAAGCAAAAGTGTCGTGTAATCTGTACTGGCCGATCACTGTTATTGATCTTATTAATAAACACCCTAAGCAAAAGTGTCGCGTAGTCTGTACTGGCCGATCCCTGTTATTGATCTAAGTAATAAACAAACTAAACAAAAGTGTCCTGTAGTCTGTACTGGCCGATCCCTGTTATTGATCTAATTAATAAACACGCTAAGCAAAAGTAGATCTGTAGTCTGTACTGGCCGATCCCTGTTATTGATCTAAGTAGTAAACAAACTAAGCAAAATTGTCGTGTAGCCTGTACTGGCCGATCCCTGTTATTGATCTAAGTAATAAACAAACTAAGCAAAAGTGTCGTGTAGTCTGTACTTGCCGATCCCTGTTATTGATCTAAGTAGTAAACAAACTAAGCAAAAGAGTCGTGTAGTCTGTACTGGCCGATCCCTGTTATTGATCTACGTAATAAACAAACTAAGCAAAAGAGTCGTGTAGTCTGTACTGGCCGATCCCTATTATTGATCTAAGTAATAAACAAACCAAGCAAAAGTGTCGTATAATCTGTACTGGCCGATCCCTGTTATTGATCTAATTAATAAACACGCTAAGTAAAAGTGTCGTGTAGTCTGTACTGGCCGATCCCTATTATTGATCTAAGTAATAAACAAACTAAGCAAAAGAGTCGTGTAGTCTGTACAGGCCGATCCCTGTAATTGATCTAAGTAATAAATAAACTAAGCAAAAGTGTCTTGTAGCTTATACTGGCCGATCCCTGTTATTAATCTAAGTCATAAACAAACTAAGCAAAAGTGTCATGTAGTCTGTACTGGCCGATCCCTGTTATTGATCTAAGTAATAAACAAACTAAGCAAAAGTGTCGTGTAGTCTGTACTGGCCGATCCCTGTTATTGATCCATGTAATAAACAAACAAAGCAAAAGTGTCATGTAGTCTGTACTGGCCGATCCCTGTTATTGATCTAAGTAATAAACAAACTAAGCAAAAGTGTCGTGTAATCTGTACTGACCGATCCCTATTATTGATCTAATCAATAAACACACTAGGCGAAAGTGTCGTGTAATCTGTACTGGCCGATCCCTGTTATTGACCTAAGTAATAAACAAACTAAGCAAAAGTGTCTTGTAGTCTGTAATGGCGGATCCCTGTAATTGGTCTAAGTAATAAACAAACTAAGCAAAAGTGTCTTGTAGTCTATACTGGCCGATCCCTGTTATTGATCTAAGTCATAAACAAACTAAGCAAAAGTGTCGTGTAGTCTGTACTGGCGGATCCCTGTTATTGGTCTAAGTAATAAACAAACTAAGCAAAAGTGTCGGGTAGTCTGTACTGGCCGATCCCTGTTATTGGTCTAAGTAATAAACAAACTAAGCAAAAGTGTCGTGTAATCTGTACTGGCCGATCCTTGTTATTGATCTAATTAATAAACACGCTAAGCAAAAGGGTCGTGTAGTCTGTACTGGCCCATCCCTGTTATTGATCTAAGTAATAAACAAACTAAGCAAAAGTGTCGTGTAGTCTGTACTGGCCGATCCCTGTTATTGATCTAAGTAATAAACAAACAAAGCAAAAGTGTCGTGTAGTCTGTACTGGCCGATCCCTGTTATTGATCTAAGTAATAAACAAACTAAGCAAAAGTGTCGTGTAGTCTGTACTGACCGAACCCTGTTATTGATCTAAGTAATAAACAAATTTAGCAAAAGTTTCGTGTAGTCTGTACTGGCCGATCCCTATTATTGATCTAATCAATAAACACACTAGGCAAAAGTGTCGTGTAGTCTGTACTGGCCGATCCCTGTTATTGATCTAAGTAATAAACAAACTAAGCAAAAGTGTCGTGTAGTCTGTACTGGCGGATCCCTGTAATTGGTCTAAGTAATAAACAAACTAAGCAAAAGTGTCTTGTAGTCTATACTGGCCGATCCCTATTATTGAACTAAGTCATCAACAAACTAAGCAAAAGTGTCGTGTAGTCTGTACTGGCGGATCCCTGTTATTGGTCTAAGTAATAAACAAACTAAGCAAAAGTGTCGTGTAATCTGTACTGGCCGATCACTGTTATTGATCTTATTAATAAACACCCTAAGCAAAAGTGTCGCGTAGTCTGTACTGGCCGATCCCTGTTATTGATCTAAGTAATAAACAAACTAAGCAAAAGTGTCCTGTAGTCTGTACTGGCCGATCCCTGTTATTGATCTAAGTAATAAACAAACTAAGCAAAAGTGTCGTGTAGTCTGTACTGACCGAACCCTGTTATTGATCTAAGTAATAAACAAATTTAGCAAAAGTTTCGTGTAGTCTGTACTGGCCGATCCCTATTATTGATCTAATCAATAAACACACTAGGCAAAAGTGTCGTGTAGTCTGTACTGGCCGATCCCTGTTATTGATCTAAGTAATAAACAAACTAAGCAAAAGTGTCGTGTAGTCTGTACTGGCGGATCCCTGTAATTGGTCTAAGTAATAAACAAACTAAGCAAAAGTGTCTTGTAGTCTATACTGGCCGATCCCTATTATTGAACTAAGTCATCAACAAACTAAGCAAAAGTGTCGTGTAGTCTGTAGTGGCGGATCCCTGTTATTGGTCTAAGTAATAAACAAACTAAGCAAAAGTGTCGTGTAATCTGTACTGGCCGATCACTGTTATTGATCTTATTAATAAACACCCTAAGCAAAAGTGTCGCGTAGTCTGTACTGGCCGATCCCTGTTATTGATCTAAGTAATAAACAAACTAAGCAAAAGTGTCCTGTAGTCTGTACTGGCCGATCCCTGTTATTGATCTAAGTAATAAACAAACTAAGCAAAAGTGTCGTGTAGTCTGTACTGACCGAACCCTGTTATTGATCTAAGTAATAAACAAATTTAGCAAAAGTTTCGTGTAGTCTGTACTGGCCGATCCCTATTATTGATCTAATCAATAAACACACTAGGCAAAAGTGTCGTGTAGTCTGTACTGGCCGATCCCTGTTATTGATCTAAGTAATAAACAAACTAAGCAAAAGTGTCGTGTAGTCTGTACTGGCGGATCCCTGTAATTGGTCTAAGTAATAAACAAACTAAGCAAAAGTGTCTTGTAGTCTATACTGGCCGATCCCTATTATTGAACTAAGTCATCAACAAACTAAGCAAAAGTGTCGTGTAGTCTGTACTGGCGGATCCCTGTTATTGGTCTAAGTAATAAACAAACTAAGCAAAAGTGTCGTGTAATCTGTACTGGCCGATCACTGTTATTGATCTTATTAATAAACACCCTAAGCAAAAGTGTCGCGTAGTCTGTACTGGCCGATCCCTGTTATTGATCTAAGTAATAAACAAACTAAGCAAAAGTGTCCTGTAGTCTGTACTGGCCGATCCCTGTTATTGATCTAATTAATAAACACGCTAAGCAAAAGTGTCGTGTAATCTGTACTGGCCGATCCCTGTTATTGATCTAAGTAATAAACAAACTAAGCAAAAGTGTCGTGTAGTGTGTACTGGCCGATCTCTGTTATTGATCTAATCAATAAACACACTAGGTAAATGTGTCGTGTAGTCTGTACTGGCGGATCCCTGTTATTGGTCTAAGTAATAAAGAAACTAAGCAAAAGTGTCATGTAGTCTGTACTGGCCGATCCCTGTTATTGATCTAATCAATAAACACACTAGGCAAAAGTGTCGTATAGTCTGTACTGGCCGATCCCTATTATTGATCTAAGTAGTAAACAAACTAAGCAAAAGAGTCGTGTAGTCTGTACTGGCCGATCCCTGTTATTGATCTAAGTAATAAACAAACTAAACAAAAGTGTCGTGTAGTTTGTACTGGCCGATCTCTGTTATTGATTTAAGTAATAAACAAACTTAGCAAAAGTGTCGTGTAGTCTGTACTGGCCGATCCCTGTTATTGATCTAATCAATAAACACACTAGGCAAATGTGTCGTGTAGTCTGTACTGGCCGATCCCTGTTATTGATCTAATTAATAAACACGCTAAGCAAAAGTAGATCTGTAGTCTGTACTGGCCGATCCCTGTTATTGATCTAAGTAGTAAACAAACTAAGCAAAATTGTCGTGTAGCCTGTACTGGCCGATCCCTCTTATTGATCTAAGTAATAAACAAACTAAGCAAAAGTGTCGTGTAGTCTGTACTTGCCGATCCCTGTTATTGATCTAAGTAGTAAACAAACTAAGCAAAAGAGTCGTGTAGTCTGTAGTGGCCGATCCCTGTTATTGATCTACGTAATAAACAAACTAAGCAAAAGAGTCGTGTAGTCTGTACTGGCCGATCCCTATTATTGATCTAAGTAATAAACAAACTAAGCAAAAGTGTCGTATAATCTGTACTGGCCGATCCCTGTTATTGATCTAATTAATAAACACGCTAAGTAAAAGTGTCGTGTAGTCTGTACTGGCCGATCCCTGTTATTGATCTAAGTAATAAACAAACTAAGCAAAAGTGTCGTGTAGTCTGTACTGGCCGATCCCTGTTATTGATCTAAGTAATAAACAAACTAAGCAAAAGTGTCATGTAGTCTGTACTGGCCGATCCCTGTTATTGATCTAAGTAATAAACAAACTAAGCAAAAGTGTCGTGTAGTCTGTACTGGCCGATCCCTGTTATTGATCTAAGTAATAAACAAACTTAGCAAAAGTGTCGTGTAGTCTGTACTGGCCGATCCGTGTTATTGATCTAAGTAGTAAACAAACTAAGCAAAAGTGTCGTGTAGCCTGTACTGGCCGATCACTGTAATTGATCTAAGTAATAAACAAACTAAGCAAAAGTGTCGTGTATTCTGTACTTGCCGATCCCTGTTATTGATCTAAGTAGTAAACAAACTAAGCAAAAGAGTCGTGTAGTCTGTACTGGCCGATCCCTGTAATTGATCTAAGTAATAAACAAACTAAGCAATATGTCGTGTAGTCTTTACTGGCCGATCCCTATTATTGATCTAAGAAATAAACAAACTAAGCAAAAGTGTCGTATAGTCTGTACTGGCCGATCCCTGTTATTGATCTAATTAATAAACACGCTAAGCAAAAGTGTCGTGTATTCTGTACTGGCCGATCCATGTTATTGATCAAAGTAATAAACAAACTAAGCAAAAGTGTCGTGTAGTTTGTACTGGCCGATCCCTGTTATTGATCTAAGTAATAAACAAACTAAGCAAAAGTGTCATGTAGTCTGTACTGGCCGATCCCTGTTATTGATCTAAGTAATAAACAAACTAAGCAAAAGTGTCGTGTAGTCTGTACTGGCCGATCCCTGTTATTGATCTAAGTAATAAACAAACTTAGCAAAAGTGTCGTGTAGTCTGTACTGGCCGATCCCTGTTATTGATCTAATCAATAAATACACTAGGCAAAAGTGTCGTGTAGTCTGTACTGGCCGATCCCTGTTATTGATCTAATTAATAAACACGCTAAGCAAAAGTGTCGTGTAATCTGTACTGGCCGATCCCTGTTATTTATCTAATTAATAAACACGCTAAGCAAAAGTGTCGTGTAGTCTGTACTGGCCGATCCCTGTAATTGATCTAAGTAATAAACAAACTAAGCAAAAGTGTCGTGTAGTCTGTACTGGCCGATCCCTATTATTGATCTAAGTAATAAACAAACTAAGCAAAAGTGTCGTATAGTCTGTACTGGCTGATCCCTGTTATTGATCTAATTAATAAACACGCTAAGCAAAAGTGTCGTGAAGTCTGTACTGGCCGATCCCTGTTATTGATCTAATTAATAAACATGCTAAGCAAAAGTGTCGTGTATTCTGTACTGGCCGATCCCTGTTATTGATCTAAGTAATAAACAAACTAAGCAAAAATGTCGTGTAGTCTGTACTGGCCGATCCCTGTTATTGGTCTAAGTATTAAACAAACTAAGCAAAAGTGTCGTGTAATCTGTACTGGCCGATCACTGTTATTGATCTAATTATTAAACACACTAAGCAAAAGTGTCGCGTAGTCTGTACTGGCCGATCCCTGTTATTGATCTAAGTAATAAACAAACTAAGCAAAAGTGTCGTATAATCTGTACTGGCCGATCCCTGTTATTGGTCTAAGTAATAAACAAACTAAGCAAAAGTGTCGTGTAATCTGTACTGGCCGATCACTGTTATTGATCTAATTAATAAACACACTAAGCAAAAGTGTCGCGTAGTCTGTACTGGCCGATCCCTGTTATTGATCTAAGTAATAAACAAACTAAGCAAAAGTGTCGTATAATCTGTACTGGCCGATCCCTGTTATTGATCTAATTAATAAACACGCTAAGTAAAAGTGTCGTGTAGTCTGTACTGGCCGATCCCTGTTATTGATCTAAGTAATAAACAAACTAAGCAAATGTGTCGTGTAGTCTGTACAGGCCGATCCCTGTTATTGATCTAAGTAATAAACAAACTAAGCAAAAGTGTCATGTAGTCTGTACTGGCCCATCCCTGTTATTGGTCTAAGTAATAAACAAACTAAGCAAAAGTGTCGTGTAGTCTGTACTGGCGGATCCCTGTAATTGGTCTAAGTAATAAACAAACTAAGCAAAAGTGTCTTGTAGTCTATACTGGCCGATCCCTGTTATTGATCTAAGTCATAAACAAACTAAGCAAAATGTCGTGTAGTCTGTACAGGCGGATCCCTGTTATTGGTCTAAGTAATAAACAAACTAAGCAAAAGTGTCGGGTAGTCTGTACTGGCCGATCCCTGTTATTGGTCTAAGTAATAAACAAACTAAGCAAAAGTGTCGTGTAATCTGTACTGGCCGATCACTGTTATTGATCTAATTAATAAACACCCTAAGCAAAAGTGTCGCGTAGTCTGTACTGGCCGATCCCTGTTATTGATTTAAGTAATAAACAAACTAACAAAAGTGTAGTGCAGTCTGTAATGGCCGATCCCTGTTATTGATCTAAGTAATAAACAAACTAAGCAAAAGTGTCGTGTATTCTGTACTGGCCGATCCCTGTTATTGATCTAAGTAATAAACAAACTAAGCAAAAGTGTCGTGTAGTCTGTACTGACCGAACCCTGTTATTGATCTAAGTAATAAACAAATTTAGCAAAAGTTTCGTGTAGTCTGTACTGGCCGATCCCTATTATTGATCTAATCAATAAACACACTAGGCAAAAGTGTCGTGTAGTCTGTACTGGCCGATCCCTGTTATTGATCTAAGTAATAAACAAACTAAGCAAAAGTGTCGTGTAGTCTGTACTGGCGGATCCCTGTAATTGGTCTAAGTAATAAACAAACTAAGCAAAAGTGTCTTGTAGTCTATACTGGCCGATCCCTATTATTGAACTAAGTCATCAACAAACTAAGCAAAAGTGTCGTGTAGTCTGTACTGGCGGATCCCTGTTATTGGTCTAAGTAATAAACAAACTAAGCAAAAGTGTCGTGTAATCTGTACTGGCCGATCACTGTTATTGATCTTATTAATAAACACCCTAAGCAAAAGTGTCGCGTAGTCTGTACTGGCCGATCCCTGTTATTGATCTAAGTAATAAACAAACTAAGCAAAAGTGTCCTGTAGTCTGTACTGGCCGATCCCTGTTATTGATCTAATTAATAAACACGCTAAGCAAAAGTGTCGTGTAATCTGTACTGGCCGATCCCTGTTATTGATCTAAGTAATAAACAAACTAAGCAAAAGTGTCGTGTAGTGTGTACTGGCCGATCTCTGTTATTGATCTAATCAATAAACACACTAGGTAAATGTGTCGTGTAGTCTGTACTGGCGGATCCCTGTTATTGGTCTAAGTAATAAAGAAACTAAGCAAAAGTGTCATGTAGTCTGTACTGGCCGATCCCTGTTATTGATCTAATCAATAAACACACTAGGCAAAAGTGTCGTATAGTCTGTACTGGCCGATCCCTATTATTGATCTAAGTAGAAAACAAACTAAGCAAAAGAGTCGTGTAGTCTGTACTGGCCGATCCCTGTTATTGATCTAAGTAATAAACAAACTAAACAAAAGTGTCGTGTAGTTTGTACTGGCCGATCTCTGTTATTGATCTAAGTAATAAACAAACTTAGCAAAAGTGTCGTGTAGTCTGTACTGGCCGATCCCTGTTATTGATCTAATCAATAAACACACTAGGCAAATGTGTCGTGTAGTCTGTACTGGCCGATCCCTGTTATTGATCTAATTAATAAACACGCTAAGCAAAAGTAGATCTGTAGTCTGTACTGGCCGATCCCTGTTATTGATCTAAGTAGTAAACAAACTAAGCAAAATTGTCGTGTAGCCTGTACTGGCCGATCCCTCTTATTGATCTAAGTAATAAACAAACTAAGCAAAAGTGTCGTGTAGTCTGTACTTGCCGATCCCTGTTATTGATCTAAGTAGTAAACAAACTAAGCAAAAGAGTCGTGTAGTCTGTAGTGGCCGATCCCTGTTATTGATCTACGTAATAAACAAACTAAGCAAAAGAGTCGTGTAGTCTGTACTGGCCGATCCCTATTATTGATCTAAGTAATAAACAAACTAAGCAAAAGTGTCGTATAATCTGTACTGGCCGATCCCTGTTATTGATCTAATTAATAAACACGCTAAGTAAAAGTGTCGTGTAGTCTGTACTGGCCGATCCCTGTTATTGATCTAAGTAATAAACAAACTAAGCAAAAGTGTCGTGTAGTCTGTACTGGCCGATCCCTGTTATTGATCTAAGTAATAAACAAACTAAGCAAAAGTGTCATGTAGTCTGTACTGGCCGATCCCTGTTATTGATCTAAGTAATAAACAAACTAAGCAAAAGTGTCGTGTAGTCTGTACTGGCCGATCCCTGTTATTGATCTAAGTAATAAACAAACTTAGCAAAAGTGTCGTGTAGTCTGTACTGGCCGATCCGTGTTATTGATCTAAGTAGTAAACAAACTAAGCAAAAGTGTCGTGTAGCCTGTACTGGCCGATCACTGTAATTGATCTAAGTAATAAACAAACTAAGCAAAAGTGTCGTGTATTCTGTACTTGCCGATCCCTGTTATTGATCTAAGTAGTAAACAAACTAAGCAAAAGAGTCGTGTAGTCTGTACTGGCCGATCCCTGTAATTGATCTAAGTAATAAACAAACTAAGCAATATGTCGTGTAGTCTTTACTGGCCGATCCCTATTATTGATCTAAGAAATAAACAAACTAAGCAAAAGTGTCGTATAGTCTGTACTGGCCGATCCCTGTTATTGATCTAATTAATAAACACGCTAAGCAAAAGTGTCGTGTATTCTGTACTGGCCGATCCATGTTATTGATCAAAGTAATAAACAAACTAAGCAAAAGTGTCGTGTAGTTTGTACTGGCCGATCCCTGTTATTGATCTAAGTAATAAACAAACTAAGCAAAAGTGTCATGTAGTCTGTACTGGCCGATCCCTGTTATTGATCTAAGTAATAAACAAACTAAGCAAAAGTGTCGTGTAGTCTGTACTGGCCGATCCCTGTTATTGATCTAAGTAATAAACAAACTTAGCAAAAGTGTCGTGTAGTCTGTACTGGCCGATCCCTGTTATTGATCTAATCAATAAATACACTAGGCAAAAGTGTCGTGTAGTCTGTACTGGCCGATCCCTGTTATTGATCTAATTAATAAACACGCTAAGCAAAAGTGTCGTGTAATCTGTACTGGCCGATCCCTGTTATTTATCTAATTAATAAACACGCTAAGCAAAAGTGTCGTGTAGTCTGTACTGGCCGATCCCTGTAATTGATCTAAGTAACAAACAAACTAAGCAAAAGTGTCGTGTAGTCTGTACTGGCCGATCCCTATTATTGATCTAAGTAATAAACAAACTAAGCAAAAGTGTCGTATAGTCTGTACTGGCTGATCCCTGTTATTGATCTAATTAATAAACACGCTAAGCAAAAGTGTCGTGAAGTCTGTACTGGCCGATCCCTGTTATTGATCTAATTAATAAACATGCTAAGCAAAAGTGTCGTGTATTCTGTACTGGCCGATCCCTGTTATTGATCTAAGTAATAAACAAACTAAGCAAAAATGTCGTGTAGTCTGTACTGGCCGATCCCTGTTATTGGTCTAAGTATTAAACAAACTAAGCAAAAGTGTCGTGTAATCTGTACTGGCCGATCACTGTTATTGATCTAATTATTAAACACACTAAGCAAAAGTGTCGCGTAGTCTGTACTGGCCGATCCCTGTTATTGATCTAAGTAATAAACAAACTAAGCAAAAGTGTCGTATAATCTGTACTGGCCGATCCCTGTTATTGGTCTAAGTAATAAACAAACTAAGCAAAAGTGTCGTGTAATCTGTACTGGCCGATCACTGTTATTGATCTAATTAATAAACACACTAAGCAAAAGTGTCGCGTAGTCTGTACTGGCCGATCCCTGTTATTGATCTAAGTAATAAACAAACTAAGCAAAAGTGTCGGGTAGTCTGTACTGGCCGATCCCTGTTATTGGTCTAAGTAATAAACAAACTAAGCAAAAGTGTCGTGTAATCTGTACTGGCCGATCACTGTTATTGATCTAATTAATAAACACCCTAAGCAAAAGTGTCGCGTAGTCTGTACTGGCCGATCCCTGTTATTGATTTAAGTAATAAACAAACTAACAAAAGTGTCGTGCAGTCTGTAATGGCCGATCCCTGTTATTGATCTAAGTAATAAACAAACTAAGCAAAAGTGTCGTGTATTCTGTACTGGCCGATCCCTGTTATTGATCTAAGTAGTAAACAAACTAAGCAAAAGAGTCGTGTAGTCTGTACAGGCCGATCCCTGTAATTGATCTAAGTAATAAACAAACTAAGCAAAAGTGTCGTGTAGTCTGTACTGGCCGATCCCTATTATTGATCTAAGTAATAAACAAACTAAGAAAAAGTGTCGTATAGTCTGTACTGGCCGATCCCTGTTATTGATCTAATTAATAAACACGCTAAGCAAAAGTGTCGTGTAGTGTGTACTGGCCGATCCCAGTTATTGATCTAAGTAATAAACAAACTAAGCAAAAGTGTCGTGTAGTCTGTACTGGCCGATCCCTGTTATTGGTCTAAGTAATAAACAAACTAAGCAAAAGTGTCGTGTAATCTGTACTGGCCGATCACTGTTATTGATCTAATTAATAAACACACTAAGCAAAAGTGTCGCGTAGTCTGTACTTGCCGATCCCTGTTATTGATCTAAGTAATAAACAAACTAAGCAAAAGTGTCGTGCAGTCTGTATTGGCCGATCCCTGTTGTTGATCTAAGTAGTAAACAAACTAAGCAAAAGTGTCGTGTATTCTGTACTTGCCGATCCCTGTTATTGATCTAAGTAGTAAACAAACTAAGCAAAAGAGTCGTGTAGTCTGTACTGGCCGATCCCTGTAATTGATCTAAGTATTAAACAAACTAAGCAATATGTCGTGTAGTCTGTACTGGCCGATCCCTATTATTGATCTAAGAAATAAACAAACTAAGCAAAAGTTTCGTATAGTCTGTACTGGCCGATCCCTGTTATTGATCTAATTAATAAACACGCTAAGCAAAAGTGTCCTGTATTCTGTACTGGCCGATCCCTGTTATTGATCTAAGTAATAAACAAACTAAGCAAAAGTGTCGTGTAGTTTGTACTGGCAGATCCCTGTTATTGATCTAAGTAATAAACAAACTAAGCAAAAGTGTCGTGTAGTCTGTACTGGCCGATCCCTGTTATTGATCTAAGTAATAAACAAACTTAGCAAAAGTGTCGTGTAGTCTGTACTGGCCGATCCGTGTTATTGATCTAAGTAGTAAACAAACTAAGCAAAAGTGTCGTGTAGCCTGTACTGGCCGATCACTGTAATTGATCTAAGTAATAAACAAACTAAGCAAAAGTGTCGTGTATTCTGTACTTGCCGATCCCTGTTATTGATCTAAGTAGTAAACAAACTAAGCAAAAGAGTCGTGTAGTCTGTACTGGCCGATTCCTGTAATTGATCTAAGTAATAAACAAACTAAGCAATATGTCGTGTAGTCTTTACTGGCCGATCCCTATTATTGATCTAAGAAATAAACAAACTAAGCAAAAGTGTCGTATAGTCTGTACTGGCCGATCCCTGTTATTGATCTAATTAATAAACACGCTAAGCAAAAGTGTCCTGTATTCTGTACTGGCCGATCCCTGTTATTGATCTAAGTAATAAACAAACTAAGCAAAAGTGTCGTGTAGTTTGTACTGGCAGATCCCTGTTATTGATCTAAGTAATAAACAAACTAAGCAAAAGTGTCGTGTAGTCTGTACTGGCCGATCCCTGTTATTGATCTAAGTAATAAACAAACTAAGCAAAAGTGTCGTGTAGTCTGTACTGGCCGATCCCTGTTATTGATCTAAGTAATAAACAAACTTAGCAAAAGTGTCGTGTAGTCTGTACTGGCCGATCCCTGTTATTGATCTAATCAATAAACACACTAGGCAAAAGTGTCGTGTAGTCTGAACTGGCCGATCCCTGTTATTGATCTAATTAATAAACACGCTAAGCAAAAGTGTCGTGTAATCTGTACTGGCCGATCCCTGTTATTGATCTAATTAATAAACACGCTAAGCAAAAGTGTCGTGTAGTCTGTACTGGCCGATCCCTGTAATTGATCTAAGTAATAAACAAACTAAGCAAAAGTGTCGTGTAGTCTGTACTGGCCGATCCCTATTATTGATCTAAGTAATAAACAAACTAAGCAAAAGTGTCGTGTAGTCTGTACTGGCCGATCCCTGTTATTGGTCTAAGTAATAAACAAACTAAGCAAAAGTTTCGTGTAATCTGTACTGGCCGATCACTGTTATTGATCTAATTAATAAACACACTAAGCAAAAGTGTCGCGTAGTCTGTACTGGCCGATCCCTGTTATTGATCTAAGTAATAAACAAACTAAGCAAAAGTGTCGTGCAGTCTGTATTGGCCGATCCCTGTTGTTGATCTAAATAGTAAACAAACTAAGCAAAAGTGTCGTGTAGCCTGTACTTGCCGATCACTGTTATTGATCTAAGTAATAAACAAACTAAGCAAAAGTGTCGTGTATTCTGTACTTGCCGATCCCTGTTATTGATCTAAGTAGTAAACAAACTAAGCAAAAGAGTCGTGTAGTCTGTACTGGCCGATCCCTGTTATTGATCTAAGAAATAAACAAACTAAGCAAAAGTGTCGTATAGTCTGTACTGGCCGATCCCTGTTATTGATCTAATTAATAAACACGCTAAGCAAAAGTGTCGTGTAGTCTGTACTGGCCGATCCCTGTTATTGATCTAAGTAATAAACAAACTAAGCAAAAGTGTAGTGTAGTTTGTACTGGCCGATCCCTGTTATTGATCTAAGTAATAAACAAACTAAGCAAAAGTGTCATGTAGTCTGTACTGGCCGATCCCTGTTATTGATCTAAGTAATAAACAAACTAAGCAAAAGTGTCGTGTAGTCTGTACTGGCCGATCCCTGTTATTGATCTAAGTAATAAACAAACTTAGCAAAAGTGTCGTGTAGTCTGTACTGGCCGATCCCTGTTATTGATCTAATCAATAAACACACTAGGCAAAAGTGTCTTGTAGTCTGTACTGGCCGATCCCTGTTATTGATCTAATTAATAAACACGCTAAGCAAAAGTGTCGTGTAATCTGTACTGGCCGATCCCTGTTATTGATCTAATTAATAAACACGCTAAGCAAAAGTGTCGTGTAGTCTGTACTGGCCGATCCCTGTAATTGATCTAAGTAATAAACAAACTAAGCAAAAGTGTCGTGTAGTCTGTACTGGCCGATCCCTATTATTGATCTAAGTAATAAACAAACTAAGCAAAAGTGTCGTGTAGTCTGTACTGGCCGATCCCTGTTATTGATCTAAGTAATAAACAAACTTAGCAAAAGTGTCGTGTAGTCTGTACTGGCCGATCCCTGTTATTGATCTAATCAATAAACACACTAGGCAAAAGTGTCGTGTAGTCTGTACTGGCCGATCCCTGTTATTGATCTAATTAATAAACACGCTAAGCAAAAGTGTCGTGTAATCTGTACTGGCCGATCCCTGTTATTGATCTAAGTAGTAAACAAACTAAGCAAAAGTGTCGTGTAGCCTGTACTGGCCGATCCCTGTTATTGATCTAAGTAATAAACAAACTAAGCAAAAGTGTCGTGTAGTCTGTACTTGCCGATCCCTGTTACTGATCTAAGTAGTAAACAAACTAAGCAAAAGAGTCGTGTAGTCTGTACTGGCCGATCCCTGTTATTGATCTACGTAATCAACAAACTAAGCAAAAGAGTCGTGTAGTCTGTACTGGCCGATCCCTATTATTGATCTAAGTAATAAACAAACTAAGCAAAAGTGTCGTATAATCTGTATTGGCCGATCCCTGTTATTGATCTAATTAATAAACACGCTAAGTAAAAGTGTCGTGTAGTTTGTACTGGCCGATCCCTGTTATTGATCTAAGTAATAAACAAACTAAGCAAAAGTGTCGTGTAGTCTGTACTGGCCGATCCCTGTTATTGATCTAAGTAATAAACATACTAAGCAAAAGTGTCATGTAGTCTGTACTGGCCGATCCCTGTTATTGATCTAAGTAATAAACAAACTAAGCAAAAGTGTCGTGTAGTCTGTACTGGCCGATCCCTGTTATTGATCTAAGTAATAAACAAACTTAGCAAAAGTTTCGTGTAGTCTGTACTGGCCGATCCCAGTTATTAATCTAATCAATAAACACACTAGGCAAAAGTGTCGTGTAGTCTCTACTGGCCGATCCCTGTTATTGATCTAAGTAATAAACAAACTAAGCAAAAGTGTCGTGTAGTCTGTACTGGCGGATCCCTGTTATTGGTCTAAGTAATAAACAAACTAAGCAAAAGTGTCTTGTAGTCTGTACTGGCCGATCCCTGTTATTGATCTAAGTAATAAACAAACTAAGCAAAAGTGTCGTGTAGTCTGTACTGGCAGATCCCTGTTATTGGTCTATGTAATAAACAAACTAAGCAAAAGTGTCGTGTAGTCTGTACTGGCCGATCCCTGTTATTGGTCTAAGTAATAAACAAACTAAGCAAAAGTGTCGTGTAATCTGTACTGGCCGATCTCTGTTATTGATCTAATTAATAAACACACTAAGCAAAAGTGTCGCGTAGTCTGTACTGGCCGATCCCTGTTATTGATCTAAGTAATAAACAAACTAATTAAAAGTGTCGTGCAGTCTGTATTGGCCGATCTCTGTTATTGATCTAAGTAATAAACAAACTAAGCAAAAGTGTCGTGTAGCCTGTACTGGCCGATCCCTGTTATTGATCTAAGTAATAAACAAACTAAACAAAAGTGTCGTGTAGTCTGTACTTGCCTATCCCTGTTATTGATCTAAGTAGTAAACAAACTAAGCAAAAGTGTCGTGTAGTCTGTACTGGCCGATCCCTGTTATTGATCTAAGTAATAAACAAACTTAGCAAAAGTGTCGTGTAGTCTGTACTGGCCGATCCCTGTTATTGATCTAATCAATAAACACACTAGGCAAAAGTGTCGTGTAGTCTGTACTGGCCGATCCCTGTTATTGATCTAATTAATAAACACGCTAAGCAAAAGTGTCGTGTAATCTGTACTGGCCGATCCCTGTTATTGATCTAAGTAATAAACAAACTAAGCAAAAGTGTCGTGTAGTCTGTACTGGCGGATCCCTGTAATTGGTCTAAGTAATAAACAAACTAAGCAAAAGTGTCTTGTAGTCTATACTGGCCGATCCCTATTATTGATCTAAGTCATCAACAAACTAAGCAAAAGTGTCGTGTAGTCTGTACTGGCGGATCCCTGTTATTGGTCTAAGTAATAAACAAACTAAGCAAAAGTGTCGTGTAATCTGTACTGGCCGATCACTGTTATTGATCTTATTAATAAACACCCTAAGCAAAAGTGTCGCGTAGTCTGTACTGGCCGATCCCTGTTATTGATCTAAGTAATAAACAAACTAAGCAAAAGTGTCCTGTAGTCTGTACTGGCCGATCCCTGTTATTGATCTAATTAATAAACACGCTAAGCAAAAGTGTCGTGTAATCTGTACTGGCCGATCCCTGTTATTGATCTAAGTAATAAACAAACTAAGCAAAAGTGTCGTGTAGTGTGTACTGGCCGATCTCTGTTATTGATCTAATCAATAAACACACTAGGTAAATGTGTCGTGTAGTCTGTACTGGCGGATCCCTGTTATTGGTCTAAGTAATAAAGAAACTAAGCAAAAGTGTCATGTAGTCTGTACTGGCCGATCCCTGTTATTGATCTAATCAATAAACACACTAGGCAAAAGTGTCGTATAGTCTGTACTGGCCGATCCCTATTATTGATCTAAGTAGTAAACAAACTAAGCAAAAGAGTCGTGTAGTCTGTACTGGCCGATCCCTGTTATTGATCTAAGTAATAAACAAACTAAACAAAAGTGTCGTGTAGTTTGTACTGGCCGATCTCTGTTATTGATCTAAGTAATAAACAAACTTAGCAAAAGTGTCGTGTAGTCTGTACTGGCCGATCCCTGTTATTGATCTAATCAATAAACACACTAGGCAAATGTGTCGTGTAGTCTGTACTGGCCGATCCCTGTTATTGATCTAATTAATAAACACGCTAAGCAAAAGTAGATCTGTAGTCTGTACTGGCCGATCCCTGTTATTGATCTAAGTAGTAAACAAACTAAGCAAAATTGTCGTGTAGCCTGTACTGGCCGATCCCTCTTATTGATCTAAGTAATAAACAAACTAAGCAAAAGTGTCGTGTAGTCTGTACTTGCCGATCCCTGTTATTGATCTAAGTAGTAAACAAACTAAGCAAAAGAGTCGTGTAGTCTGTAGTGGCCGATCCCTGTTATTGATCTACGTAATAAACAAACTAAGCAAAAGAGTCGTGTAGTCTGTACTGGCCGATCCCTATTATTGATCTAAGTAATAAACAAACTAAGCAAAAGTGTCGTATAATCTGTACTGGCCGATCCCTGTTATTGATCTAATTAATAAACACGCTAAGTAAAAGTGTCGTGTAGTCTGTACTGGCCGATCCCTGTTATTGATCTAAGTAATAAACAAACTAAGCAAAAGTGTCGTGTAGTCTGTACTGGCCGATCCCTGTTATTGATCTAAGTAATAAACAAACTAAGCAAAAGTGTCATGTAGTCTGTACTGGCCGATCCCTGTTATTGATCTAAGTAATAAACAAACTAAGCAAAAGTGTCGTGTAGTCTGTACTGGCCGATCCCTGTTATTGATCTAAGTAATAAACAAACTTAGCAAAAGTGTCGTGTAGTCTGTACTGGCCGATCCGTGTTATTGATCTAAGTAGTAAACAAACTAAGCAAAAGTGTCGTGTAGCCTGTACTGGCCGATCACTGTAATTGATCTAAGTAATAAACAAACTAAGCAAAAGTGTCGTGTATTCTGTACTTGCCGATCCCTGTTATTGACCTAAGTAGTAAACAAACTAAGCAAAAGAGTCGTGTAGTCTGTACTGGCCGATCCCTGTAATTGATCTAAGTAATAAACAAACTAAGCAATATGTCGTGTAGTCTTTACTGGCCGATCCCTATTATTGATCTAAGAAATAAACAAACTAAGCAAAAGTGTCGTATAGTCTGTACTGGCCGATCCCTGTTATTGATCTAATTAATAAACACGCTAAGCAAAAGTGTCGTGTATTCTGTACTGGCCGATCCATGTTATTGATCAAAGTAATAAACAAACTAAGCAAAAGTGTCGTGTAGTTTGTACTGGCCGATCCCTGTTATTGATCTAAGTAATAAACAAACTAAGCAAAAGTGTCATGTAATCTGTACTGGCCGATCCCTGTTATTGATCTAAGTAATAAACAAACTAAGCAAAAGTGTCGTGTAGTCTGTACTGGCCGATCCCTGTTATTGATCTAAGTAATAAACAAACTTAGCAAAAGTGTCGTGTAGTCTGTACTGGCCGATCCCTGTTATTGATCTAATCAATAAATACACTAGGCAAAAGTGTCGTGTAGTCTGTACTGGCCGATCCCTGTTATTGATCTAATTAATAAACACGCTAAGCAAAAGTGTCGTGTAATCTGTACTGGCCGATCCCTGTTATTTATCTAATTAATAAACACGCTAAGCAAAAGTGTCGTGTAGTCTGTACTGGCCGATCCCTGTAATTGATCTAAGTAATAAACAAACTAAGCAAAAGTGTCGTGTAGTCTGTACTGGCCGATCCCTATTATTGATCTAAGTAATAAACAAACTAAGCAAAAGTGTCGTATAGTCTGTACTGGCTGATCCCTGTTATTGATCTAATTAATAAACACGCTAAGCAAAAGTGTCGTGAAGTCTGTACTGGCCGATCCCTGTTATTGATCTAATTAATAAACATGCTAAGCAAAAGTGTCGTGTATTCTGTACTGGCCGATCCCTGTTATTGATCTAAGTAATAAACAAACTAAGCAAAAATGTCGTGTAGTCTGTACTGGCCGATCCCTGTTATTGGTCTAAGTATTAAACAAACTAAGCAAAAGTGTCGTGTAATCTGTACTGGCCGATCACTGTTATTGATCTAATTATTAAACACACTAAGCAAAAGTGTCGCGTAGTCTGTACTGGCCGATCCCTGTTATTGATCTAAGTAATAAACAAACTAAGCAAAAGTGTCGTATAATCTGTACTGGCCGATCCCTGTTATTGGTCTAAGTAATAAACAAACTAAGCAAAAGTGTCGTGTAATCTGTACTGGCCGATCACTGTTATTGATCTAATTAATAAACACACTAAGCAAAAGTGTCGCGTAGTCTGTACTGGCCGATCCCTGTTATTGATCTAAGTAATAAACAAACTAAGCAAAAGTGTCGTATAATCTGTACTGGCCGATCCCTGTTATTGATCTAATTAATAAACACGCTAAGTAAAAGTGTCGTGTAGTCTGTACTGGCCGATCCCTGTTATTGATCTAAGTAATAAACAAACTAAGCAAATGTGTCGTGTAGTCTGTACAGGCCGATCCCTGTTATTGATCTAAGTAATAAACAAACTAAGCAAAAGTGTCATGTAGTCTGTACTGGCCCATCCCTGTTATTGGTCTAAGTAATAAACAAACTAAGCAAAAGTGTCGTGTAGTCTGTACTGGCGGATCCCTGTAATTGGTCTAAGTAATAAACAAACTAAGCAAAAGTGTCTTGTAGTCTATACTGGCCGATCCCTGTTATTGATCTAAGTCATAAACAAACTAAGCAAAATGTCGTGTAGTCTGTACAGGCGGATCCCTGTTATTGGTCTAAGTAATAAACAAACTAAGCAAAAGTGTCGGGTAGTCTGTACTGGCCGATCCCTGTTATTGGTCTAAGTAATAAACAAACTAAGCAAAAGTGTCGTGTAATCTGTACTGGCCGATCACTGTTATTGATCTAATTAATAAACACCCTAAGCAAAAGTGTCGCGTAGTCTGTACTGGCCGATCCCTGTTATTGATTTAAGTAATAAACAAACTAACAAAAGTGTCGTGCAGTCTGTAATGGCCGATCCCTGTTATTGATCTAAGTAATAAACAAACTAAGCAAAAGTGTCGTGTATTCTGTACTGGCCGATCTCTGTTATTGATCTAAGTAATAAACAAACTAAGCAAAAGTGTCGTGTAGTCTGTACTGACCGAACCCTGTTATTGATCTAAGTAATAAACAAATTTAGCAAAAGTTTCGTGTAGTCTGTACTGGCCGATCCCTATTATTGATCTAATCAATAAACACACTAGGCAAAAGTGTCGTGTAGTCTGTACTGGCCGATCCCTGTTATTGATCTAAGTAATAAACAAACTAAGCAAAAGTGTCGTGTAGTCTGTACTGGCGGATCCCTGTAATTGGTCTAAGTAATAAACAAACTAAGCAAAAGTGTCTTGTAGTCTATACTGGCCGATCCCTATTATTGAACTAAGTCATCAACAAACTAAGCAAAAGTGTCGTGTAGTCTGTACTGGCGGATCCCTGTTATTGGTCTAAGTAATAAACAAACTAAGCAAAAGTGTCGTGTAATCTGTACTGGCCGATCACTGTTATTGATCTTATTAATAAACACCCTAAGCAAAAGTGTCGCGTAGTCTGTACTGGCCGATCCCTGTTATTGATCTAAGTAATAAACAAACTAAGCAAAAGTGTCCTGTAGTCTGTACTGGCCGATCCCTGTTATTGATCTAATTAATAAACACGCTAAGCAAAAGTGTCGTGTAATCTGTACTGGCCGATCCCTGTTATTGATCTAAGTAATAAACAAACTAAGCAAAAGTGTCGTGTAGTGTGTACTGGCCGATCTCTGTTATTGATCTAATCAATAAACACACTAGGTAAATGTGTCGTGTAGTCTGTACTGGCGGATCCCTGTTATTGGTCTAAGTAATAAAGAAACTAAGCAAAAGTGTCATGTAGTCTGTACTGGCCGATCCCTGTTATTGATCTAATCAATAAACACACTAGGCAAAAGTGTCGTATAGTCTGTACTGGCCGATCCCTATTATTGATCTAAGTAGTAAACAAACTAAGCAAAAGAGTCGTGTAGTCTGTACTGGCCGATCCCTGTTATTGATCTAAGTAATAAACAAACTAAACAAAAGTGTCGTGTAGTTTGTACTGGCCGATCTCTGTTATTGATCTAAGTAATAAACAAACTTAGCAAAAGTGTCGTGTAGTCTGTACTGGCCGATCCCTGTTATTGATCTAATCAATAAACACACTAGGCAAATGTGTCGTGTAGTCTGTACTGGCCGATCCCTGTTATTGATCTAATTAATAAACACGCTAAGCAAAAGTAGATCTGTAGTCTGTACTGGCCGATCCCTGTTATTGATCTAAGTAGTAAACAAACTAAGCAAAATTGTCGTGTAGCCTGTACTGGCCGATCCCTCTTATTGATCTAAGTAATAAACAAACTAAGCAAAAGTGTCGTGTAGTCTGTACTTGCCGATCCCTGTTATTGATCTAAGTAGTAAACAAACTAAGCAAAAGAGTCGTGTAGTCTGTAGTGGCCGATCCCTGTTATTGATCTACGTAATAAACAAACTAAGCAAAATAGTCGTGTAGTCTGTACTGGCCGATCCCTATTATTGATCTAAGTAATAAACAAACTAAGCAAAAGTGTCGTATAATCTGTACTGGCCGATCCCTGTTATTGATCTAATTAATAAACACGCTAAGTAAAAGTGTCGTGTAGTCTGTACTGGCCGATCCCTGTTATTGATCTAAGTAATAAACAAACTAAGCAAAAGTGTCGTGTAGTCTGTACTGGCCGATCCCTGTTATTGATCTAAGTAATAAACAAACTAAGCAAAAGTGTCATGTAGTCTGTACTGGCCGATCCCTGTTATTGATCTAAGTAATAAACAAACTAAGCAAAAGTGTCGTGTAGTCTGTACTGGCCGATCCCTGTTATTGATCTAAGTAATAAACAAACTTAGCAAAAGTGTCGTGTAGTCTGTACTGGCCGATCCGTGTTATTGATCTAAGTAGTAAACAAACTAAGCAAAAGTGTCGTGTAGCCTGTACTGGCCGATCACTGTAATTGATCTAAGTAATAAACAAACTAAGCAAAAGTGTCGTGTATTCTGTACTTGCCGATCCCTGTTATTGATCTAAGTAGTAAACAAACTAAGCAAAAGAGTCGTGTAGTCTGTACTGGCCGATTCCTGTAATTGATCTAAGTAATAAACAAACTAAGCAATATGTCGTGTAGTCTTTACTGGCCGATCCCTATTATTGATCTAAGAAATAAACAAACTAAGCAAAAGTGTCGTATAGTCTGTACTGGCCGATCCCTGTTATTGATCTAAGTAATAAACAAACTAAGCAAAAGTGTCATGTAGTCTGTACTGGCCGATCCCTGTTATTGATCTAAGTAATAAACAAACTAAGCAAAAGTGTCGTGTAGTCTGTACTGGCCGATCCCTGTTATTGATCTAAGTAATAAACAAACTTAGCAAAAGTGTCGTGTAGTCTGTACTGGCCGATCCCTGTTATTGATCTAATCAATAAATACACTAGGCAAAAGTGTCGTGTAGTCTGTACTGGCCGATCCCTGTTATTGATCTAATTAATAAACACGCTAAGCAAAAGTGTCGTGTAATCTGTACTGGCCGATCCCTGTTATTTATCTAATTAATAAACACGCTAAGCAAAAGTGTCGTGTAGTCTGTACTGGCCGATCCCTGTAATTGATCTAAGTAACAAACAAACTAAGCAAAAGTGTCGTGTAGTCTGTACTGGCCGATCCCTATTATTGATCTAAGTAATAAACAAACTAAGCAAAAGTGTCGTATAGTCTGTACTGGCTGATCCCTGTTATTGATCTAATTAATAAACACGCTAAGCAAAAGTGTCGTGAAGTCTGTACTGGCCGATCCCTGTTATTGATCTAATTAATAAACATGCTAAGCAAAAGTGTCGTGTATTCTGTACTGGCCGATCCCTGTTATTGATCTAAGTAATAAACAAACTAAGCAAAAATGTCGTGTAGTCTGTACTGGCCGATCCCTGTTATTGGTCTAAGTATTAAACAAACTAAGCAAAAGTGTCGTGTAATCTGTACTGGCCGATCACTGTTATTGATCTAATTATTAAACACACTAAGCAAAAGTGTCGCGTAGTCTGTACTGGCCGATCCCTGTTATTGATCTAAGTAATAAACAAACTAAGCAAAAGTGTCGTATAATCTGTACTGGCCGATCCCTGTTATTGGTCTAAGTAATAAACAAACTAAGCAAAAGTGTCGTGTAATCTGTACTGGCCGATCACTGTTATTGATCTAATTAATAAACACACTAAGCAAAAGTGTCGCGTAGTCTGTACTGGCCGATCCCTGTTATTGATCTAAGTAATAAACAAACTAAGCAAAAGTGTCGTATAATCTGTACTGGCCGATCCCTGTTATTGATCTAATTAATAAACACGCTAAGTAAAAGTGTCGTGTAGTCTGTACTGGCCGATCCCTGTTATTGATCTAAGTAATAAACAAACTAAGCAAATGTGTCGTGTAGTCTGTACAGGCCGATCCCTGTTATTGATCTAAGTAATAAACAAACTAAGCAAAAGTGTCATGTAGTCTGTACTGGCCCATCCCTGTTATTGGTCTAAGTAATAAACAAACTAAGCAAAAGTGTCGTGTAATCTGTACTGGCCGATCACTGTTATTGATCTAATTAATAAACACCCTAAGCAAAAGTGTCGCGTAGTCTGTACTGGCCGATCCCTGTTATTTATCTAAGTAATAAACAAACTAAGCAAAAGTGTCGTGTAGTCTGTACTGGCGGATCCCTGTAATTGGTCTAAGTAATAAACAAACTAAGCAAAAGTGTCTTGTAGTCTATACTGGCCGATCCCTGTTATTGATCTAAGTCATAAACAAACTAAGCAAAATGTCGTGTAGTCTGTACAGGCGGATCCCTGTTATTGGTCTAAGTAATAAACAAACTAAGCAAAAGTGTCGGGTAGTCTGTACTGGCCGATCCCTGTTATTGGTCTAAGTAATAAACAAACTAAGCAAAAGTGTCGTGTAATCTGTACTGGCCGATCACTGTTATTGATCTAATTAATAAACACCCTAAGCAAAAGTGTCGCGTAGTCTGTACTGGCCGATCCCTGTTATTGATTTAAGTAATAAACAAACTAACAAAAGTGTCGTGCAGTCTGTAATGGCCGATCCCTGTTATTGATCTAAGTAATAAACAAACTAAGCAAAAGTGTCGTGTATTCTGTACTGGCCGATCCCTGTTATTGATCTAAGTAGTAAACAAACTAAGCAAAAGAGTCGTGTAGTCTGTACAGGCCGATCCCTGTAATTGATCTAAGTAATAAACAAACTAAGCAAAAGTGTCGTGTAGTCTGTACTGGCCGATCCCTATTATTGATCTAAGTAATAAACAAACTAAGAAAAAGTGTCGTATAGTCTGTACTGGCCGATCCCTGTTATTGATCTAATTAATAAACACGCTAAGCAAAAGTGTCGTGTAGTCTGTACTGGCCGATCCCAGTTATTGATCTAAGTAATAAACAAACTAAGCAAAAGTGTCGTGTAGTCTGTACTGGCCGATCCCTGTTATTGGTCTAAGTAATAAACAAACTAAGCAAAAGTGTCGTGTAATCTGTACTGGCCGATCACTGTTATTGATCTAATTAATAAACACACTAAACAAAAGTGTCGCGTAGTCTGTACTTGCCGATCCCTGTTATTGATCTAAGTAATAAACAAACTAAGCAAAAGTGTCGTGCAGTCTGTATTGGCCGATCCCTGTTGTTGATCTAAGTAGTAAACAAACTAAGCAAAAGTGTCGTGTATTCTGTACTTGCCGATCCCTGTTATTGATCTAAGTTGTAAACAAACTAAGCAAAAGAGTCGTGTAGTCTGTACTGGCCGATCCCTGTAATTGATCTAAGTATTAAACAAACTAAGCAATATGTCGTGTAGTCTGTACTGGCCGATCCCTATTATTGATCTAAGAAATAAACAAACTAAGCAAAAGTTTCGTATAGTCTGTACTGGCCGATCCCTGTTATTGATCTAATTAATAAACACGCTAAGCAAAAGTGTCCTGTATTCTGTACTGGCCGATCCCTGTTATTGATCTAAGTAATAAACAAACTAAGCAAAAGTGTCGTGTAGTTTGTACTGGCAGATCCCTGTTATTGATCTAAGTAATAAACAAACTAAGCAAAAGTGTCGTGTAGTCTGTACTGGCCGATCCCTGTTATTGATCTAAGTAATAAACAAACTAAGCAAAAGTGTCGTGTAGTCTGTACTGGCCGATCCCTGTTATTGATCTAAGTAATAAACAAACTTAGCAAAAGTGTCGTGTAGTCTGTACTGGCCGATCCCTGTTATTGATCTAATCAATAAACACACTAGGCAAAAGTGTCGTGTAGTCTGAACTGGCCGATCCCTGTTATTGATCTAATTAATAAACACGCTAAGCAAAAGTGTCGTGTAATCTGTACTGGCCGATCCCTGTTATTGATCTAATTAATAAACACGCTAAGCAAAAGTGTCGTGTAGTCTGTACTGGCCGATCCCTGTAATTGATCTAAGTAATAAACAAACTAAGCAAAAGTGTCGTGTAGTCTGTACTGGCCGATCCCTATTATTGATCTAAGTAATAAACAAACTAAGCAAAAGTGTCGTGTAGTCTGTACTGGCCGATCCCTGTTATTGGTCTAAGTAATAAACAAACTAAGCAAAAGTTTCGTGTAATCTGTACTGGCCGATCACTGTTATTGATCTAATTAATAAACACACTAAGCAAAAGTGTCGCGTAGTCTGTACTGGCCGATCCCTGTTATTGATCTAAGTAATAAACAAACTAAGCAAAAGTGTCGTGCAGTCTGTATTGGCCGATCCCTGTTGTTGATCTAAATAGTAAACAAACTAAGCAAAAGTGTCGTGTAGCCTGTACTTGCCGATCACTGTTATTGATCTAAGTAATAAACAAACTAAGCAAAAGTGTCGTGTATTCTGTACTTGCCGATCCCTGTTATTGATCTAAGTAGTAAACAAACTAAGCAAAAGAGTCGTGTAGTCTGTACTGGCCGATCCCTGTTATTGATCTAAGAAATAAACAAACTAAGCAAAAGTGTCGTATAGTCTGTACTGGCCGATCCCTGTTATTGATCTAATTAATAAACACGCTAAGCAAAAGTGTCGTGTAGTCTGTACTGGCCGATCCCTGTTATTGATCTAAGTAATAAACAAACTAAGCAAAAGTGTAGTGTAGTTTGTACTGGCCGATCCCTGTTATTGATCTAAGTAATAAACAAACTAAGCAAAAGTGTCATGTAGTCTGTACTGGCCGATCCCTGTTATTGATCTAAGTAATAAACAAACTAAGCAAAAGTGTCGTGTAGTCTGTACTGGCCGATCCCTGTTATTGATCTAAGTAATAAACAAACTTAGCAAAAGTGTCGTGTAGTCTGTACTGGCCGATCCCTGTTATTGATCTAATCAATAAACACACTAGGCAAAAGTGTCGTGTAGTCTGTACTGGCCGATCCCTGTTATTGATCTAATTAATAAACACGCTAAGCAAAAGTGTCGTGTAATCTGTACTGGCCGATCCCTGTTATTGATCTAATTAATAAACACGCTAAGCAAAAGTGTCGTGTAGTCTGTACTGGCCGATCCCTGTAATTGATCTAAGTAATAAACAAACTAAGCAAAAGTGTCGTGTAGTCTGTACTGGCCGATCCCTATTATTGATCTAAGTAATAAACAAACTAAGCAAAAGTGTCGTGTAGTCTGTACTGGCCGATCCCTGTTATTGATCTAAGTAATAAACAAACTTAGCAAAAGTGTCGTGTAGTCTGTACTGGCCGATCCCTGTTATTGATCTAATCAATAAACACACTAGGCAAAAGTGTCGTGTAGTCTGTACTGGCCGATCCCTGTTATTGATCTAATTAATAAACACGCTAAGCAAAAGTGTCGTGTAATCTGTACTGGCCGATCCCTGTTATTGATCTAAGTAGTAAACAAACTAAGCAAAAGTGTCGTGTAGCCTGTACTGGCCGATCCCTGTTATTGATCTAAGTAATAAACAAACTAAGCAAAAGTGTCGTGTAGTCTGTACTTGCCGATCCCTGTTACTGATCTAAGTAGTAAACAAACTAAGCAAAAGAGTCGTGTAGTCTGTACTGGCCGATCCCTGTTATTGATCTACGTAATCAACAAACTAAGCAAAAGAGTCGTGTAGTCTGTACTGGCCGATCCCTATTATTGATCTAAGTAATAAACAAACTAAGCAAAAGTGTCGTATAATCTGTATTGGCCGATCCCTGTTATTGATCTAATTAATAAACACGCTAAGTAAAAGTGTCGTGTAGTTTGTACTGGCCGATCCCTGTTATTGATCTAAGTAATAAACAAACTAAGCAAAAGTGTCGTGTAGTCTGTACTGGCCGATCCCTGTTATTGATCTAAGTAATAAACATACTAAGCAAAAGTGTCATGTAGTCTGTACTGGCCGATCCCTGTTATTGATCTAAGTAATAAACAAACTAAGCAAAAGTGTCGTGTAGTCTGTACTGGCCGATCCCTGTTATTGATCTAAGTAATAAACAAATTTAGCAAAAGTTTCGTGTAGTCTGTACTGGCCGATCCCAGTTATTGATCTAATCAATAAACACACTAGGCAAAAGTGTCGTGTAGTCTCTACTGGCCGATCCCTGTTATTGATCTAAGTAATAAACAAACTAAGCAAAAGTGTCGTGTAGTCTGTACTGGCGGATCCCTGTTATTGGTCTAAGTAATAAACAAACTAAGCAAAAGTGTCTTGTAGTCTGTACTGGCCGATCCCTGTTATTGATCTAAGTAATAAACAAACTAAGCAAAAGTGTCGTGTAGTCTGTACTGGCAGATCCCTGTTATTGGTCTATGTAATAAACAAACTAAGCAAAAGTGTCGTGTAGTCTGTACTGGCCGATCCCTGTTATTGGTCTAAGTAATAAACAAACTAAGCAAAAGTGTCGTGTAATCTGTACTGGCCGATCTCTGTTATTGATCTAATTAATAAACACACTAAGCAAAAGTGTCGCGTAGTCTGTACTGGCCGATCCCTGTTATTGATCTAAGTAATAAACAAACTAATTAAAAGTGTCGTGCAGTCTGTATTGGCCGATCTCTGTTATTGATCTAAGTAATAAACAAACTAAGCAAAAGTGTCGTGTAGCCTGTACTGGCCGATCCCTGTTATTGATCTAAGTAATAAACAAACTAAACAAAAGTGTCGTGTAGTCTGTACTTGCCTATCCCTGTTATTGATCTAAGTAGTAAACAAACTAAGCAAAAGTGTCGTGTAGTCTGTACTGGCCGATCCCTGTTATTGATCTAAGTAATAAACAAACTTAGCAAAAGTGTCGTGTAGTCTGTACTGGCCGATCCCTGTTATTGATCTAATCAATAAACACACTAGGCAAAAGTGTCGTGTAGTCTGTACTGGCCGATCCCTGTTATTGATCTAATTAATAAACACGCTAAGCAAAAGTGTCGTGTAATCTGTACTGGCCGATCCCTGTTATTGATCTAATTAATAAACACGCTAAGCAAAAGTGTCGTGTAGTCTGTACTGGCCGATCCCTGTAATTGATCTAAGTAATAAACAAACTAAGCAAAAGTGTCGTGTAGTCTGTACTGGCCGATCCCTATTATTGATCTAAGTAATAAACAAACTAAGCAAAAGTGTCGT
The DNA here is from genome assembly GCA_963662155.1 of Lamellibrachia columna. Taxonomy (NCBI): domain Eukaryota; kingdom Metazoa; phylum Annelida; class Polychaeta; order Sabellida; family Siboglinidae; genus Lamellibrachia; species Lamellibrachia columna. The sequence continues at coordinate 28,208,718 of OY759268.1, forward strand.
GTAGTCTGTACTGGCCGATCCCTGTTATTGATCTAAGTAATAAACAAACTAAGCAAAAGTGTCGTGTAGTCTGTACTGGCCGATCCCTGTTATTGATCTAATCAATAAACACACTAGGCAAAAGTGTCGTGTAGTCTCTACTGGCCGATCCCTGTTATTGATCTAAGTAGTAAACAAACTAAGCAAAAGAGTCGTGTAGTCTGTACTGGCCGATCCCTGTTATTGATCTACGTAATCAACAAACTAAGCAAAAGTGTCGTGTAGTCTGTACTGGCCGATCCCTATTATTGATCTAAGTAATAAACAAACTAAGCAAAAGTGTCGTATAATCTGTATTGGCCGATCCCTGTTATTGATCTAATTAATAAACACGCTAAGTAAAAGTGTCGTGTAGTTTGTACTGGCCGATCCCTGTTATTGATCTAAGTAATAAACAAACTAATTAAAAGTGTCGTGCAGTCTGTATTGGCCGATCTCTGTTATTGATCTAAGTAATAAACAAACTAAGCAAAAGTGTCGTGTAGCCTGTACTGGCCGATACCTGTTATTGATCTAAGTAATAAACAAACTAAGCAAAAGTGTCGTGTAGTTTGTACTTGCCGATCCCTGTTATTGATCTAAGTAGTAAACAAACTAAGCAAAGAGTCGTGTAGTCTGTACTGGCCGATCCCTGTAATTGATCTAAGTAATAAACAAACTAAGCAAAAGTGTCGTGTAGTCTGTACTGGCCGATCCCTATTATTGACCTAAGTAATAAACAAACTAAGCAAATGTGTCGTATAGTCTGTACTAGCCGATCCCTGTTATTGATCTAATTAATAAACACGCTAAGCAAAAGTGTCGTGTAGTCTGTACTGGCCGATCCCTGTAATTGATCTAAGTAATAAACAAACTAAGCAAAAGTGTCGTGTAGTCTGTACAGGCCGATCCCTATTATTGATCTAAGTAATAAACAAACTAAGCAAAAGTGTCGTGTAGTCTGTACTGGCCGATCCCTGTTATTGATCTAATTAATAAACACGCTAAGCAAAAGTGTCGTGTAGTCTGTACTGGCCGATCCCTGTTATTGATCTAAGTAATAAACAAACTAAGCAAAAGTGTCGTGTAGTTTGTACTGGCCGATCCCTGTTATTGATCTAAGTAATAAAGAAACTAAGCAAAACTGTCATGTAGTCTGTACTGGCCGATCCCTGTTATTGATCTAAGTAATAAACAAACTAAGCAAAAGTGTCGTGTATTCTGTACTGGCCGATCCCTGTTATTGATCTAAGTAATAAACAAACTTAGCAAAAGTGTCGTGTAATCTGTACTGGCCGATCCCTGTTATTGATCTAATGAATAAACACACTAGGCAAAAGTGTCGTGTAGTCTGTACTGGCCGATCCCTGTTATTGATCTAATTAATAAACACGCTAAGCAAAAGTGTCGTGTAATCTGTACTTGCCGATCCCTGTTATTGATCTAAGTAGTAAACAAACTAAGCAAAAGAGTCGTGTAGTCTGTACTGGCCGATCCCTGTTATTGATCTAAGTAATAAACAAACTAAGCAAAAGAGTCGTGTAGTCTGTACTGGCCGATCCCTATTATTGATCTAAGTAATAAACAAACTAAGCAAAAGTGTCGTATAATCTGTACTGGCCGATCCCTGTTATTTATCTAATTAATAAACACGCTAAGCAAAAGTGTCGTGTAGTCTGTACTGGCCGATCCCTGTTATTGATCTAAGTAATAAACAAACTAAGCAAAAGTGTCGTGTAGTTTGTACTGGCCGATCCCTGTTATTCAGCTAAGTAATAAACAAACTAAGCAAAAGTGTCATGTAGTCTGTACTGGCCGATCCCTGTTATTGATCTAAGTAATAAACAAACTAAGCAAAAGTGTCGTGTAGTCTCTACTGGCCGATCCCTGTTATTGATCTAAGTAATAAACAAACTTAGCAAAGTGTCGTGTAGTCTGTACTGGCCGATCCCTGTTATTGATCTAATCAATAAACACACTAGGCAAAAGTGTCGTGTAGTCTGTACTGGCCGATCCCTGTTATTGATCAAATTAATAAACACGCTAAGCAAAAGTGTCGTGTAATCTGTACTGGCCGATCCCTGTTATTGATCTAAGTAATAAACAAACTAAGCAAAAGTGTCATGTAGTCTGTACTAGCCGATCCCTGTTATTGATCTAAGTAATAAACAAACTAAGCAAAAGTGTCGTGTAGTCTGTACTGGCCGATCCCTTTTATTGATCTAAGTAATAAACAAACTTAGCAAAAGTGTCGTGTAGTCTGTACTGGCCGATCCCAGTTATTGATCTAATCAATAAACACACTAAGCAAAAGTGTCGTGTAGTCTGTACTGGCCGATCCCTGTTATTGATCTAAGTAATAAACAAACTTAGCAAAAGTGTCGTGTAGTCTGTACTGGCCGATCCCAGTTATTGATCTAATCAATAAACACACTAGGCAAAAGTGTCGTGTAGTCTGTACTGGCCGATCCCTGTTATTGATCTAAGTAATAAACAAACTAAGCAAAAGTGTCGTGTAGTCTGTACTGGCGGATCCATGTTATTGGTCTAAGTAATAAACAAATTAAACAAAAGTGTCTTGTAGTCTGTACTGGCCGATCCTTGTTATTGATCTAAGTAATAAACAAACTAAGCAAAAGTGTCGTGTAGTCTGTACTGGCGGATCCCTGTTATTGGTCTAAGTAATAAACAAACTAAGCAAAAGTGTCGTGTAGTCTGTACTGGCCGATCCCTGTTATTGGTCTAAGTAATAAACAAACTAAGCAAAAGTGTCGTGTAATCTGTACTGGCCGATCTCTGTTATTGATCTAATTAATAAACACACTAAGGAAAAGTGTCGTGCAGTCTGTATTGGCCGATCTCTGTTATTGAACTAAGTAGTAAACAAACTAAGCAAAAGTGTCGTGTAGCCTGTACTGGCCGATCCCTGTTATTGATCTAAGTAATAAACAAACTAAGCAAAAGTGTCGTGTAGTCTGTACTTGTCTATCCCTATTATTGATTTAAGTAGTAAACAAACTAAGCAAAAGAGTCGTGTAGTCTGTCATGGCCGATCCCTGTAATTGGCCTAAGTAATAAACAAACTAAGCAAAAGTGTCTTGTAGTCTATACTGGCCGATCCCTGTTATTGATATAAGTCATAAACAAACTAAGCAAAAGTGTCGTGTAGTCTGTACTGGCGGATCCCTGTTATTGGTCTAAGTAATAAACAAACTAAGCAAAAGTGTCGGGTAGTCTGTACTGGCCGATCCCTGTTATTGATCTAAGTAATAAACAAATTAAGCAAAAGTGTCGTGTAGTTTGTACTGGCCGATCCCTGTTATTAATCTAAGTATTAAACAAACTAAGCAAAAGTGTCATGTAGTCTGTACTGGCCGATCCCTGTTATTGATCTAAGTAATAAACAAACTAAGCAAAAGTGTCGTGTAGTCTGTACTGGCCGATCCCTGTTATTGATCTAAGTAATAAACAAACTTAGCAAAAGTGTCGTGTAGTCTGTACTGGCCGATCCCTGTTATTGATCTAAGTAATAAACAAACTAAGCAAAAGTGTCGTGTAGTCTGTACTGGCCGATCCCTGTTATTGATCTAATTATTAAACACGCTAAGCAAAAGTGTCGTGTAGTCTGTACTGGCCGATCCCTGTTATTGATCTAAGTAATAAACAAACTAAGCAAAAGTGTCGTGTAGTTTGTACTGGCCGATCCCTGTTATTGATCTAATTAATAAACACACTATGCAAAAGTGTCGTGTAGTCTGAACTGGCCGATCCCTGTTATTGATCTAAGTAATAAACAAACTAAGCAAAAGTGTCGTGTAGTCTGTACTGGCCGATCTCTATTATTGATGTAATAAGTAAACAAACTAAGCAAAAGTGTAGTGTATTCTGTACTGGCCGATCCCTGTTATTGGTCTAAGTAATAAACAAACTAAGCAAAAGTGTCTTGTAGTCTGTACTGGCCGATCCCTGTTATTGATCTAAGTAATAAACAAACTAAGCAAAAGTGTCGTGTAGTCTGTACTGGCGGATCCCTGTTATTGGTCTAAGTAACAAACAAACTAAGCAAAAGTGTCGTCTAGTCTGTACTTGCCGATCCCTGTTAATGGTCTAAGTAATAAACAAATTAAGCAAAAGTGTCGTGTAATCTATACTGGCCGATCTCTGTTATTGATCTAATTAATAAACACATTAAGCAAAAGTGTCGCGTAGTCTGTACTGGCCGATCCCTGTTATTGATCTAAGTAATAAACAAACTAAGGAAAAGTGTCGTGCAGTCTGTATTGGCCGGTCTCTGTTGTTGATCTAAGTAGTAAACAAACTAAGCAAAAGTGTCGTGTAGCCTGTATTGGCCGATCCCTGTTATTGATCTAAGTAATAAACAAACTAAGCAAAAGTGCCGTGTAGTCTGTACTTGTCGATCGCTGTTATTGATCTAAGTAGTAAACAAACTAAGCAAAAGAGTCGTGTAGTCTGTACTGGCCGATCCCTATTATTGATCTAATCAATAAACACACTAGGCAAAAGTGTCGTGTAGTCTGTACTGGCCGATCCCTCTTATTGATCTAAGTAATAAACAAACTAAGCAAAAGTGTTGTGTAGTCTGTACTGGCGGATCCCTGTAATTGGTCTAAGTAGTAAACAAACTAAGCAAAAGTGTCGTGTAACCTGTACTGGCCGATCCCTGTTATTGATCTAAGTAATAAACAAACTAAGCAAAAGTGTCGTGTATTCTGTACTTGCCGATCCCTGTTATTGATCTAAGTAGTAAACAAACTAAGCAAAAGAGTCGTGTAGTCTGTACTGGCCGATCCCTGTGATTGATCTAAGTAATATACAAACTAAGCAAAAGTGTCGTGTAGTCTGTACTGGCCGATCCATGTTATTGATCTAAGTGATAAACAAACTAAGCAAAAGTGTCGTGTAGTCTGTACTGGCCGATCCCTGTTATTGATCTAAGTAATAAACAAACTAAGCAAAAGTGTCGTGTAGTCTGTACTTGCCGATCCCTGTTATTGATGTAAGTAGTAAACAAACTAAGCAAAAGAGTCGTGTTGTCTGTACTGGCCGATCCCTGTTATTGATCTACGTAATAAACAAACTAAGCAAAAGAGTCGTGTAGTCTGTACTGGCCGATCCCTATTATTGATCTAAATAATAAACAAACTAAGCAAAAGTGTCGTATAATCTGTACTGGCCGATCACTGTTATTGATCTAATGAATAAACACGCTAAGTAAAAGTGTCGTGTAGTCTGTACTGGCCGATCCCTGTTATTGATCTAAGTAATAAACAAACTAAGCAAAAGTGTCGTGTACTCTGTACTGGCCGATCCCTGTTATTGATCTAAGTAATAAACAAACTAAGCAAAAGTGTCATGTAGTCTGTACTGGCCGATCCCTGTTATTGGTCTAAGTAATAAACAAACTAAGCAAAAGTGTCTTGTAGTCTGTACTGGCCGATCCCTGTTATTGATCTAAGTAATAAACAAACTAAGCAAAAGTGTCGTGTAGTCTGCACTGGCAGATCTCTGTTATTGGTCTAAGTAATAAACAAACTAAGCAAAAGTGTCGTGTAGTCTGTACTGGCCGATCCCTGTTATTGATCTAAGTAATAAACAAACTAAGCAAAAGTGTCGTGCAATCTGTATTGGCCGATCCCTGTTGTTGATCTAAGTAGTAAACAAACTAAGCAAAAGTGTCGTGTATTCTGTACTTGCCGATCCCTGTTATTGATCTAAGTAGTAAACAAACTAAGCAAAAGTGTCGTGTAGCCTGTACTGGCCGATCCCTGTTATTGATCTCAGTAATAAACAAACTAAGCAAAAGTGTCGTGTATTCTGTACTTGCCGATCCCTGTTATTGATCTAAGTAGTAAACAAACTAAGCAAAAGAGTCGTGTAGTCTGTACTGGCCGATCCCTGTGATTGATCTAAGTAATATACAAACTAAGCAAAATGTCGTGTAGTCTGTACTGGCCGATCCCTATTATTGATCTAATTAATAAACACGCTAAGCAAAAGTGTCGTGTAGTCTGTACTGGCCGATCCCTGTTATTGATCTAAGTAATAAACAAACTAAGCAAAAGTGTCGTGTAGTCTGTACTGGCCGATCCCTGTTATTGAACTAAATAATAAACAAACTTAGCAAAAGTGTCGTGTAGTCTGGACTGGCCGATCCCTTTTATTGATCTAATCAATAAACACAATAGGCAAAAGTGTCGTGTAGTCTGTACTGGCCGATCCCTGTTATTGATCTAATTAATAAACACGCTAAGCAAAAGTGTCGTGTAATCTGTACTGGCCGATCCCTGTTATTGATCTAAGTAGTAAACAAACTAAGGAAAAGTGTCGTGTAGTCTGTACTGGCCGATCCCTATTATTGATCTAAGTAATAAACAAACTAAGAAAAAGTGTCGTATAATCTGTACTGGCCGATCCCTGTTATTGATCTAATTAATAAACAGGCTAAGCAAAAGTGTCGTGTAGTCTGTACTGGCCGATCCCTGTTATTGATCTAAGTAATAAACAAATTAAGCAAAAGTGTCGTGTAGTCTGTACTGGCCGATCCCTGTTATTGATCTAAGTAATAAACAAACTAAGCAAAAGTGTCGTGTAGTCTGTATTGGCCGATCCCTGTTATTGATCTAAGTAATAAACAAACTTAGCAAAAGTGTCGTGTAGTCTGTACTGGCCGATCCCAGTTATTGATCTAATCAATAAACACACTAGGCAAAAGTGTCGTGTAGTCTGTACTGGCCGATCCCTGTTATTGATCTAAATAATAAACAAACTAAGCAAAAGTGTCCTGTAGTCTGTACTGGCGGATCCCTGTTATTGATCTAAGTAATAAACAAACTTAGCAAAAGTGTCGTGTAGTCTGTACTGGCGGATCCCTGTTATTGGTCTAAGTAATAAACAAACTAAGCAAAAGTGTCTTGTAGTCTGTACTGGCCGATCCCTGTTATTGGTCTAAGTAATAAACAAACTAAGCAAAAGTGTCGTGTAGTCTGTACTGGCCGATCCCTGTTATTGATCTAAGTAATAAACAAACTAAGCAAAAGTGTCGTGCAGTCTGTATTGGCCGATCCCTGTTGTTGATCTAAGTAGTAAACAAACTAAGCAAAAGTGTCGTGTAGCCTGTACTGGCCGATCCCTGTTATTGATCTAAGTAATAAACAAACTAAGCAAAAGTGTCGTGTATTCTGTACTTGCCGATCCCTGTTATTGATCTAAGTAGTAAACAAACTAAGCAAAAGTGTCGTGTAGTCTGTACTGGCCGATCCCTGTGATTGATCTAAGTAATATACAAACTAAGCAAAATGTCGTGTATTCTGTACTGGCCGATCCCTATTATTGGTCTAATTAATAAACACGCTAAGAAAAAGTGTCGTGTATTCTGTACTGGCCGATCCCTGTTATTGATCTAAGTAATAAACAAACTAAGCAAAAGTGTCGTGTAGTCTGTGCTGGCCGATCCCTGTTATTGAACTAAGTAATAAACAAACTTAGCAAAAGTGTCGTGTAATCTGTACTGGCCGATCCCTGTTATTGATCTAAGTAGTAAACAAACTAAGGAAAAGTGTCGTGTAGTCTGTACTGGCCGATCCCTATTATTGATCTAAGTAATAAACAAACTAAGCAAAAGTGTCGTATAATCTGTACTGGCCGATCCCTGTTATTGATCTAATTAATAAACACGCTAAGCAAAAGTGTCGTTTAGTCTGTTTTGGCCGATCCCTGTTATTGATCTAAGTAATAAACAAACTAAGCAAAAGTGTCGTGTAGTCTGTACTGGCCGATCCCTGTTATTGATCTAAGTAATAAACAAACTAAGCAAAAGTGTCATGTAGTCTGTACTGGCCGATCCCTGTTATTGATCTAAGTAATAAACAAACTAAGCAAAAGTGTCGTGTAGTCTGTATTGGCCGATCCCTGTTATTGATCTAAGTAATAAACAAACTTAGCAAAAGTGTCGTGTAGTCTGTACTGGCCGATCCCAGTTATTGATCTAATCAATAAACACACTAGGCAAAAGTGTCGTGTAGTCTGTACTGGCCGATCCCTGTTATTGATCTAAATAATAAACAAACTAAGCAAAAGTGTCCTGTAGTCTGTACTGGCGGATCCCTGTTATTGGTCTAAGTAATAAACAAACTAAGCAATAGTATCGTGTAGTCTGTACTGGCAGATCCCTGTTATTGGTCTAAGTAATAAACAAACTAAGCAAAAGTGTCGTGTAGTCTGTACTGGCCGATCCCTGTTATTGGTCTAAGTAATAAACAAACTAAGCAAAAGTGTCGTGTAATCTGTACTGGCCGATCTCTGTTATTGATCTAATTAATAAACACACTAAGCAAAAGTGTCGCGTATTCTGTACAGGCCGATCCCTGTTATTGATCTAAGTAATAAACAAACTAATTAAAAGTGTCGTGCAGTCTGTATTGGCCGATCTCTGTTATTGATCTAAGTAATAAACAAACTAAGCAAAAGTGTCGTATAGTCTGTACTGGCCGATCCCTGTTATTGATCTAATTAATAAACACGCTAAGCAAAAGTGCCATGAAGTCTGTACTGGCCGATCCCTGTTATTGATCTAAGTAATAAACAAACTAAGCAAAAGTGTCGTGTAGTTTGTACTGGCCGATCCCTGTTATTGATCTAAGTAATAAAGAAACTAAGCAAAAGTGTCATGTAGTCTGTACTGGCCGATCCCTGTTATTGATCTAAGTAATAAAAAAAACTAAGCAAAAGTGTCTTGTAGTCTGTACTGGCCGATCCCTGTTATTGATCTAAGTAATAAACAAACTTAGCAAAAGTATCGGTAGTCTGTACTGGCCGATCCCTGTTATTGATCTAAGTAATAAACAAACTAAGCAAAAGTGTCGTGTAGTCTGTACTTGTCGATCCCTGTTATTGATCTAAGTATTAAACAAACTAAGCAAAAGAGTCGTGTAGTCTGAACTGGCCGATCCCTGTAATTGATCTAAGTAATAAACAAACTAAGCAAAAGTGTCGTGTAGTCTGTACTGGCCGATCCCTATTATTGATCTAAGTAATAAAAAACTAAACAAAATTGTCGTATAGTCTGTATTGGCCGATCCCTGTTATTGATCTAATTAATAAACACGCTAAGCAAAAATGTCGTGTAATCTGTACTGGCCTATCCCTGTTATTGATCTAAGTAATAAACAAACTAAGCAAAAGTGTCGTGTAGTTTGTACTGGCCGATCCCTGTTATTGATCTAAGTAATAAACAAACTAAGCAAAAGTGTCATGTAGTCTGTACTGGCCGATCCCTGTTATTGATCTAAGTAATAAACAAACTAAGCAAAAGTGTCGTGTAGTCTGTACTGGAGGATACCTGTTATTGATCTAAGTAATAAACAAACTTAGCAAAAGTGTCGTGTAGTCTGTACTGGCCGATCCCTGTTATTGATCTAATCAATAAACACACTAGGCAAAAGTGTAGTGTAGTCTGTACTGGCCGATCCCTGTTATTGATCTAATTAATAAACACGCTAAGCAAAAGTGTCGTGTAATCTGTACTGGCCGATCCCTGTTATTGATCTAAGTAGTAAACAAACTAAGCAAAAGTGTCGTGTAGCCTGTACTGGCCGATCCCTGTTATTGATCTAAGTAATAAACAAACTAAGCAAAAGTGTCGTGTAGTCTGTACTTGCCGATCCCTGTTATTGATCTAAGTAGTAAACAAACTAAGCAAAAGAGTCGTGTAGTCTGTACTGGCCGATCCCTGTTATTGATCTACGTAATAAACAAACTAAGCAAAAGAGTCGTGTAGTCTGTACTGGCCGATCCCTATTATTGATCTAAGTAATAAACAAACTAAGCAAAAGTGTCGTATAATCTGTACTGGCCGATCCCTGTTATTGATCTAATGAATAAACACGCTAAGTAAAAGTGTCGTGTAGTCTGTACTGGCCGATCCCTGTTATTGATCTAAGTAATAAACAAACTAAGCAAAAGTGTCGTGTAGTCTGTACTGGCCGATCCCTGTTATTGATCTAAGTAATAAACAAACTAAGCAAACGTGTCATGTAATCTGTACTGGCCGATCCCTGTTATTGATCTAAGTAATAAACAAACTAAGCAAAAGTGTCGTGTAGTCTGTACTGGCCGATCCCTGTTATTGATCTAAGTAATAAACAAACTTAGCAAAAGTGTCGTGTAGTCTGTACTGGCGGATCCCTGTTATTGGTCTAAGTAATAAACAAACTAAGCAAAAGTGTCTTGTAGTCTGTACTGGCCGATCCCTGTTATTGATATAAGTAATAAACAAACTAAGCAAAAGTATCGTGTAGTCTGTACTGGCAGATCCCTGTTATTGGTCTAAGTAATAAACAAACTAAGCAAAAGTGTCGTGTAGTCTGTACTGGCCGATCCCTGTTATTGGTCTAAGTAATAAACAAACTAAGCAAAAGTGTCGTGTAATCTGTACTGGCCGATCTCTGTTATTGATCTAATTAATAAACACACTAAGCAAAAGTGTCGCGTAGTCTGTACTGGCCGATCCCTGTTATTGATCTAAGTAATAAACAAACTAAGGAAAAGTGTCCTGTAGTCTGTACTGGCCGATCCCTGTTATTGATCTAAGTAATAAACAAACTTAGCAAAAGTGTCGTGTAGTCTGTACTGGCCGATCCCTGTTATTGATCTAATCAATAAACACACTAGGCAAAAGTGTCTTGTAGTCTGTACTGGCCGATCCCTGTTATTGATCTAATTAATAAACACGCTAAGCAAAAGTGTCGTGTAATCTGTACTGGCCGATCCCTGTTATTGATCTAATTAATAAACACGCTAAGCAAAAGTGTCGTGTAGTCTGTACTGGCCGATCCCTGTAATTGATCTAAGTAATCAACAAACTAAGCAAAAGTGTCGTGTAGTCTGTACTGGCCGATTCCTATTATTGATCTAAGTAATAAACAAACTAAGCAAAAGTGTCGTATAGTCTGTACTGGCCGATCCCTGTTATTGATCTAATTAATAAACACGCTAAGCAAAAGTGTCGTGAAGTCTGTACTGGCCGATCCCTGTTATTGATCTAAGTAATAAACAAACTAAGCAAAAGTGTCGTGTAGTTTGTACTGGCCGATCCCTGTTATTGATCTAAGTAATAAAGAAACTAAGCAAAAGTGTCATGTAGTCTGTACTGGCCGATCCCTGTTACTGATCTAAGTAATAAACAAACTAAGCAAAAGTGTCTTGTAGTCTGTACTGGCCGATCCCTGTTATTGATCTAAGTAATAAACAAACTTAGCAAAAGTGTCGTGTTGTCTGTACTGGCCGATCCCTGTTATTGATCTAAGTAATAAACAAACTAAGGAAAAGTGTCGTGCAGTCTGTATTGGCCGATCTCTGTTATTGATCTAAGTAGTAAACAAACTAAGCAAAAGTGTCGTGTAGCCTGTACTGGCCGATCCCTGTTATTGATCTAAGTAATAAACAAACTAAGCAAAAGTGTCGTGTAGTCTGTACTTGTCGATCCCTGTTATTGATCTAAGTAGTAAACAAACTAAGCAAAAGAGTCGTGTAGTCTGAACTGGCCGATCCCTGTAATTGATCTAAGTAATAAACAAACTAAGCAAAAGTGTCGTGTAGTCTGTACTGGCCGATCCCTATTATTGATCTAAGTAATAAAAAAACTAAGCAAAAGTGTCGTATAGTCTGTATTGGCCGATCCCTGTTATTGATCTAATTAATAAACACGCTAAGCAAAAATGTCGTGTAATCTGTACTGGCCTATCCCTGTTATTGATCTAAGTAATAAACAAACTAAGCAAAAGTGTCGTGTAGTTTGTACTGGCCGATCCCTGTTATTGATCTAAGTAATAAACAAACTAAGCAAAAGTGTCATGTAGTCTGTACTGGCCGATCCCTGTTATTGATCTAAGTAATAACAAACTAAGCAAAAGTGTCGTGTAGTCTGTACTGGCGGATCCCTGTTATTGATCTAAGTAATAAACAAACTTAGCAAAACTGTCGTGTAGTCTGTACTGGCCGATCCCTGTTATTGATCTAATCAATAAACACACTAGGCAAAAGTGTCGTGTAGTCTGTACTGGCCGATCCCTGTTATTGATCTAATTAATAAACACGCTAAGCAAAAGTGTCGTGTAATCTGTACTGGCCGATCCCTGTTATTGATCTAAGTAGTAAACAAACTAAGCAAAAGTGTCGTGTAGCCTGTACTGGCCGATCCCTGTTATTGATCTAAGTAATAAACAAACTAAGCAAAAGTGTCGTGTAGTCTGTACTTGCCGATCCCTGTTATTGATCTAAGTAGTAAACAAACTAAGCAAAAGAGTCGTGTAGTCTGTACTGGCCGATCCCTGTTATTGATCTACGTAATAAACAATCTAAGCAAAAGAGTCGTGTAGTCTGTACTGGCCGATCCCTATTATTGATCTAAGTAATAAACAAACTAAGCAAAAGTGTCGTATAATCTGTACTGGCCGATCCCTGTTATTGATCTAATGAATAAACACGCTAAGTAAAAGTGTCGTGTAGTCTGTACTGGCCGATCCCTGTTATTGATCTAAGTAATAAACAAACTAAGCAAAAGTGTCGTGTAGTCTGTACTGGCCGATCCCTGTTATTGATCTAAGTAATAAACAAACTAAGCAATAGTGTCATGTAGTCTGTACTGGCCGATCCATGTTATTGATCTAAGTAATAAACAAACTAAGCAAAAGTGTCGTGTAGTCTGTACTGGCCGATCCCTGTTATTGATCTAAGTAATAAACAAACTTAGCAAAAGTGTCGTGTAGTCTGTACTGGCGGATCCCTGTTATTGGTCTAAGTAATAAACAAACTAAGCAAAAGTGTCTTGTAGTCTGTACTGGCCGATCCCTGTTATTGATCTAAGTAATAAACAAACTAAGCAAAAGTATCGTGTAGTCTGTACTGGCAGATCCCTGTTATTGGTCTAAGTAATAAACAAACTAAGCAAAAGTGTCGTGTAGTCTGTACTGGCCGATCCCTGTTATTGATCTAATCAATAAACACACTATGCAAAAGTGTCCTGTAGTCTGTACTGGCCGATCCCTGTTATTGATCTAATTAATAAACACGCTAAGCAAAAGTGTCGTGTAATCTGTATTGGCCGATCCCTGTTATTTATCTAATTAATAAACACGCTAAGCAAAAGTGTCGTGTAATCTGTACTGGCCGATCCCTGTTATTGATCTAATTAATAAACAGGCTAAGCAAAAGTGTCGTGTAGTCTGTACTGGCCGATCCCTGTAATTGATCTAAGTAATAAACAAACTAAGCAAAAGTGTCGTGTAGTCTGTACTGGCCGATCCCTATTATTGATCTAAGTAATAAACAAACTTAGCAAAAGTGTCGTGTAGTCTGTAATAGCCGATCCCTGTGATTGATCTAAGTAATAAACAAACTAAGCAAAAGTGTCGTGTAGTTTGTACTGGCCGATCCCTGTTATTGATCTAAGTAATAAAGAAACTAAGCAAAAGTGTCATGTAGTCTGTACTGGCCGATCCCTGTTATTGATCTAAGTAATAAACAAACTAAGCAAAAGTGTCGTGTAGTCTGTACTGGCCGATCCCTGTTATTGATATAAGTAATAAACAAACTTAGCAAAAGTGTCGTTTAGTCTGTACTGGCCGATCCCTGTTATTGATCTAAGTAATAAACAAACTTAGCAAAAGTGTCGTGTAGTCTGTACTGGCCGATCCCTTTTATTGATCTAATCAATAAACACACTAGGCAAAAGTGTCGTGTAGTCTGTACTGGCCGATCCCTGTTATTGATCTAATTAATAAACACGCTAAGCAAAAGTGTCGTGTAATCTGTACTGGCCGATCCCTGTTATTGATCTAAGTAGTAAACAAACTAAGGAAAAGTGTCGTGTAGCCTGTACTGGCCGATCCCTGTTATTGATCTAAGTAATAAACAAACTAAGCAAAAGTGTCGTGTATTCTGTACTTGCCGATCCCTGTTATTGATCTAAATAGTAAACAAACTAAGCAAAAGTGTCGTGTAGTTTGTACTGGCCGATCCCTGTTATTGATCTAAGTAATAAAGAAACTAAGCAAAAGTGTCATGTAGTCTGTACTGGCCGATCCCTGTTACTGATCTAAGTAATAAACAAACTAAGCAAAAGTGTCTTGTAGTCTGTACTGGCCGATCCCTGTTATTGATCTAAGTAATAAACAAACTTAGCAAAAGTGTCGTGTTGTCTGTACTGGCCGATCCCTGTTATTGATCTAAGTAATAAACAAACTAAGGAAAAGTGTCGTGCACTCTGTATTGGCCGATCTCTGTTATTGATCTAAGTAGTAAACAAACTAAGCAAAAGTGTCGTGTAGCCTGTACTGGCCGATCCCTGTTATTGATCTAAGTAATAAACAAACTAAGCAAAAGTGTCGTGTAGTCTGTACTTGTCGATCCCTGTTATTGATCTAAGTAGTAAACAAACTAAGCAAAAGAGTCGTGTAGTCTGAACTGGCCGATCCCTGTAATTGATCTAAGTAATAAACAAACTAAGCAAAAGTGTCGTGTAGTCTGTACTGGCCGATCCCTATTATTGATCTAAGTAATAAAAAAACTAAGCAAAAGTGTCGTATAGTCTGTATTGGCCGATCCCTGTTATTGATCTAATTAATAAACACGCTAAGCAAAAATGTCGTGTAATCTGTACTGGCCTATCCCTGTTATTGATCTAAGTAATAAACAAACTAAGCAAAAGTGTCGTGTAGTTTGTACTGGCCGATCCCTGTTATTGATCTAAGTAATAAACAAACTAAGCAAAAGTGTCATGTAGTCTGTACTGGCCGATCCCTGTTATTGATCTAAGTAATAACAAACTAAGCAAAAGTGTCGTGTAGTCTGTACTGGCGGATCCCTGTTATTGATCTAAGTAATAAACAAACTTAGCAAAACTGTCGTGTAGTCTGTACTGGCCGATCCCTGTTATTGATCTAATCAATAAACACACTAGGCAAAAGTGTCGTGTAGTCTGTACTGGCCGATCCCTGTTATTGATCTAATTAATAAACACGCTAAGCAAAAGTGTCGTGTAATCTGTACTGGCCGATCCCTGTTATTGATCTAAGTAGTAAACAAACTAAGCAAAAGTGTCGTGTAGCCTGTACTGGCCGATCCCTGTTATTGATCTAAGTAATAAACAAACTAAGCAAAAGTGTCGTGTAGTCTGTACTTGCCGATCCCTGTTATTGATCTAAGTAGTAAACAAACTAAGCAAAAGAGTCGTGTAGTCTGTACTGGCCGATCCCTGTTATTGATCTACGTAATAAACAATCTAAGCAAAAGAGTCGTGTAGTCTGTACTGGCCGATCCCTATTATTGATCTAAGTAATAAACAAACTAAGCAAAAGTGTCGTATAATCTGTACTGGCCGATCCCTGTTATTGATCTAATGAATAAACACGCTAAGTAAAAGTGTCGTGTAGTCTGTACTGGCCGATCCCTGTTATTGATCTAAGTAATAAACAAACTAAGCAAAAGTGTCGTGTAGTCTGTACTGGCCGATCCCTGTTATTGATCTAAGTAATAAACAAACTAAGCAAAAGTGTCATGTAGTCTGTACTGGCCGATCCATGTTATTGATCTAAGTAATAAACAAACTAAGCAAAAGTGTCGTGTAGTCTGTACTGGCCGATCCCTGTTATTGATCTAAGTAATAAACAAACTTAGCAAAAGTGTCGTGTAGTCTGTACTGGCGGATCCCTGTTATTGGTCTAAGTAATAAACAAACTAAGCAAAAGTGTCTTGTAGTCTGTACTGGCCGATCCCTGTTATTGATCTAAGTAATAAACAAACTAAGCAAAAGTATCGTGTAGTCTGTACTGGCAGATCCCTGTTATTGGTCTAAGTAATAAACAAACTAAGCAAAAGTGTCGTGTAGTCTGTACTGGCCGATCCCTGTTATTGATCTAATCAATAAACACACTATGCAAAAGTGTCGTGTAGTCTGTACTGGCCGATCCCTGTTATTGATCTAATTAATAAACACGCTAAGCAAAAGTGTCGTG
Organism: Lamellibrachia columna; assembly: GCA_963662155.1. Classification (NCBI taxonomy): domain Eukaryota; kingdom Metazoa; phylum Annelida; class Polychaeta; order Sabellida; family Siboglinidae; genus Lamellibrachia; species Lamellibrachia columna. The sequence continues at coordinate 28,224,767 of OY759268.1, forward strand.
TAATCTTTATTGGCCGATCCCTGTTATTGATCTAATTAATAAACACGCTAAGCAAAAGTGTCGTGTAATCTGTACTGGCCGATCCCTGTTATTGATCTAATTAATAAACAGGCTAAGCAAAAGTGTCGTGTAGTCTGTACTGGCCGATCCCTGTAATTGATCTAAGTAATAAACAAACTAAGCAAAAGTGTCGTGTAGTCTGTACTGGCCGATCCCTATTATTGATCTAAGTAATAAACAAACTTAGCAAAAGTGTCGTGTAGTCTGTAATAGCCGATCCCTGTGATTGATCTAAGTAATAAACAAACTAAGCAAAAGTGTCGTGTAGTTTGTACTGGCCGATCCCTGTTATTGATCTAAGTAATAAAGAAACTAAGCAAAAGTGTCATGTAGTCTGTACTGGCCGATCCCTGTTATTGATCTAAGTAATAAACAAACTAAGCAAAAGTGTCGTGTAGTCTGTACTGGCCGATCCCTGTTATTGATATAAGTAATAAACAAACTTAGCAAAAGTGTCGTTTAGTCTGTACTGGCCGATCCCTGTTATTGATCTAAGTAATAAACAAACTTAGCAAAAGTGTCGTGTAGTCTGTACTGGCCGATCCCTTTTATTGATCTAATCAATAAACACACTAGGCAAAAGTGTCGTGTAGTCTGTACTGGCCGATCCCTGTTATTGATCTAATTAATAAACACGCTAAGCAAAAGTGTCGTGTAATCTGTACTGGCCGATCCCTGTTATTGATCTAAGTAGTAAACAAACTAAGGAAAAGTGTCGTGTAGCCTGTACTGGCCGATCCCTGTTATTGATCTAAGTAATAAACAAACTAAGCAAAAGTGTCGTGTATTCTGTACTTGCCGATCCCTGTTATTGATCTAAATAGTAAACAAACTAAGCAAAAGAGTCGTGTAGTCTGTACTGGCCGATCCGTGTTATTGATCTAAGTAATAAACAAACTAAGCAAAAGAGTCGTGTAGTCTGTACTGGCCGATCCCTATTATTGATCTAAGTAATAAACAAACTAAGCAAAAGTGTCGTATAATCTGTACTGGCCGATCCCTATTATTGATCTAATTAATAAACACGCTAAGCAAAAGTGTCGTGAAGTCTGTACTGGCCGATCCCTGTAATTGATCTAAGTAATAAACAAACTAAGCAAAAGTGTCGTGTAGTCTGTACTGGCCGATTCCTATTATTGATCTAAGTAATAAACAAACTAAGCAAAAGTGTCGTATAGTCTGTACTGGCCGATCCCTGTTATTGATCTAATTAATAAACACGCTAAGCAAAAGTGTCGTGAAGTCTGTACTGGCCGATCCCTGTTATTGATCTAAGTAGTAAACAAACTAAGCAAAAGAGTCGTGTAGTCTGTACTGGCCGATCCCTGTAATTGATCTAAGTAATAAACAAACTAAACAAAAGTGTCGTGTAGTCTGTACTTGCCGATCCCTGTTATTGATCTAAGTAGTAAACAAACTAAGCAAAAGAGTCGTGTAGTCTGTACTGGCCGATCCCTGTTATTGATCTACGTAATAAACAATCTAAGCAAAAGAGTCGTGTAGTCTGTACTGGCCGATCCCTATTATTGATCTAAGTAATAAACAAACTAAGCAAAAGTGTCGTATAATCTGTACTGGCCGATCCCTGTTATTGATCTAATGAATAAACACGCTAAGTAAAAGTGTCGTGTAGTCTGTACTGGCCGATCCCTGTTATTGATCTAAGTAATAAACAAACTAAGCAAAAGTGTCGTGTAGTCTGTACTGGCCGATCCCTGTTATTGATCTAAGTAATAAACAAACTAAGCAAAAGTGTCATGTAGTCTGTACTGGCCGATCCATGTTATTGATCTAAGTAATAAACAAACTAAGCAAAAGTGTCGTGTAGTCTGTACTGGCCGATCCCTGTTATTGATCTAAGTAATAAACAAACTTAGCAAAAGTGTCGTGTAGTCTGTACTGGCGGATCCCTGTTATTGGTCTAAGTAATAAACAAACTAAGCAAAAGTGTCTTGTAGTCTGTACTGGCCGATCCCTGTTATTGATCTAAGTAATAAACAAACTAAGCAAAAGTATCGTGTAGTCTGTACTGGCAGATCCCTGTTATTGGTCTAAGTAATAAACAAACTAAGCAAAAGTGTCGTGTAGTCTGTACTGGCCGATCCCTGTTATTGATCTAATCAATAAACACACTATGCAAAAGTGTCGTGTAGTCTGTACTGGCCGATCCCTGTTATTGATCTAATTAATAAACACGCTAAGCAAAAGTGTCGTGTAATCTGTATTGGCCGATCCCTGTTATTGATCTAATTAATAAACACGCTAAGCAAAAGTGTCGTGTAATCTGTACTGGCCGATCCCTGTTATTGATCTAATTAATAAACAGGCTAAGCAAAAGTGTCGTGTAGTCTGTACTGGCCGATCCCTGTAATTGATCTAAGTAATAAACAAACTAAGCAAAAGTGTCGTGTAGTCTGTACTGGCCGATCCCTATTATTGATCTAAGTAATAAACAAACTTAGCAAAAGTGTCGTGTAGTCTGTAATAGCCGATCCCTGTGATTGATCTAAGTAATAAACAAACTAAGCAAAAGTGTCGTGTAGTTTGTACTGGCCGATCCCTGTTATTGATCTAAGTAATAAAGAAACTAAGCAAAAGTGTCATGTAGTCTGTACTGGCCGATCCCTGTTATTGATCTAAGTAATAAACAAACTAAGCAAAAGTGTCGTGTAGTCTGTACTGGCCGATCCCTGTTATTGATATAAGTAATAAACAAACTTAGCAAAAGTGTCGTTTAGTCTGTACTGGCCGATCCCTGTTATTGATCTAAGTAATAAACAAACTTAGCAAAAGTGTCGTGTAGTCTGTACTGGCCGATCCCTTTTATTGATCTAATCAATAAACACACTAGGCAAAAGTGTCGTGTAGTCTGTACTGGCCGATCCCTGTTATTGCTCTAATTAATAAACACGCTAATCAAAAGTGTCGTGTAATCTGTACTGGCCGATCCCTGTTATTGATCTAAGTAGTAAACAAACTAAGGAAAAGTGTCGTGTAGCCTGTACTGGCCGATCCCTGTTATTGATCTAAGTAATAAACAAACTAAGCAAAAGTGTCGTGTATTCTGTACTTGCCGATCCCTGTTATTGATCTAAATAGTAAACAAACTAAGCAAAAGAGTCGTGTAGTCTGTACTGGCCGATCCGTGTTATTGATCTAAGTAATAAACAAACTAAGCAAAAGAGTCGTGTAGTCTGTACTGGCCGATCCCTATTATTGATCTAAGTAATAAACAAACTAAGCAAAAGTGTCGTATAATCTGTACTGGCCGATCCCTGTTATTGATCTAATTAATAAACACGCTAAGCAAAAGTGTCGTGAAGTCTGTACTGGCCGATCCCTGTAATTGATCTAAGTAATAAACAAACTAAGCAAAAGTGTCGTGTAGTCTGTACTGGCCGATTCCTATTATTGATCTAAGTAATAAACAAACTAAGCAAAAGTGTCGTATAGTCTGTACTGGCCGATCCCTGTTATTGATCTAATTAATAAACACGCTAAGCAAAAGTGTCGTGAAGTCTGTACTGGCCGATCCCTGTTATTGATCTAAGTAGTAAACAAACTAAGCAAAAGAGTCGTGTAGTCTGTACTGGCCGATCCCTGTAATTGATCTAAGTAATAAACAAACTAAACAAAAGTGTCGTGTAGTCTGTACTGGCCGATCCCTATTATTGATCTAAGTAATAACCAAACTAAGCAAAAGTGTCGTATAGTCTGTATTGGCCGATCCCTGTTATTGATCTAATTAATAAACACGCTAAGCAAAAATGTCGTGTAGTTTGAACTGGCCTATCCCTGTTATTGATCTAAGTAATAAACAAACTAAGTAAAAGTGTCGTGTAATTTGTACTGGCCGATCCCTGTTATTGATCTAAGTAATAAACAAACTAAGCAAAAGTGTCGCGCAATCTGTACTGGCCGATCCCTGTTATTGATCTAATCAATAAACAAACTAAGCAAAAGTGTCGTGCAGTCTGTATTGGCCGATCCCTGTTGTTGATCTAAGTAATAAACAAACTAAGCAAAATTGTCGTGTAGTCTGTACTTGCCGATCCCTGTTATTGATCTAAGTAGTAAACAAACTAAGCAAAAGAGTCGTGTAGTCTGTACTGGCCGATCCCTGTTATTGATCTACGTAATAAACAAACTAAGCAAAAGTGTCGTGTAACCTGTACTGGCCGATCCCTGTTATTGATCTAAGTAATAAACAAACTAAGCAAAAGTGTCGTGTATTCTGTACTTGCCGATCCCTGTTATTGATCTAAGTAGTAAACAAACTAAGCAAAAGAGTCGTGTAGTCTGTACTGGCCGATCCCTGTAATTGATCTAAGTAATAAACAAACTAAGCAAAAGTGTCGTTTAGCCTGTACTGGCCGATCCCTGTTATTGATCTAAGTAATAAACAAACTAAGCAAAAGTGTCGTGTATTCTGTACTTGCCGATCCCTGTTATTGATCTAAGTAGTAAACAAACTAAGCAAAAGAGTCGTGTAGTCTGTACTGGCCGATCCCTGTAATTGATCTAAGTAATATACAAACTAAGCAAAATGTCGTGTAGTCTGTACTGGCCGATCCCTATTATTGATCTAATTAATAAACACGCTAAGCAAAAGTGTCGTGTAGTCTGTACTGGCCGATCCCTGTTATTGATCTAAGTAATAAACAAACTAAGCAAAAGTGTCGTGTAGTTTGTACTGGCCGATCCCTGTTATTGATCTAAGTAATAAAGAAACTAAGCAAAAGTGTCATGTAGTCTGTACTGGCCGATCCCTGTTATTGATCTAAGTAATAAACAAACTAAGCAAAAGTGTCGTGTAGTCTGTACTGGCCGATCCCTGTTATTGATCTAAGTAATAAACAAACTTAGCAAAAGTGTCGTGTAGTCTGTACTGGCCGATCCCTTTTATTGATCTAATCAATAAACACACTAGGCAAAAGTGTCGTGTAGTCTGTACTGGCCGATCCCTGTTATTGATCTAATTAATAAACACGCTAAGCAAAAGTGTCGTGTAATCTGTACTGGCCGATCCCTGTTATTGATCTAAGTAGTAAACAAACTAAGCAAAAGTGTCGTGTAGTCTGTACTTGCCGATCCCTGTTATTGATCTAAGTAGTAAACAAACTAAGCAAAAGAGTCGTGTAGTCTGTACTGGCCGATCCGTGTTATTGATCTAAGTAATAAACAAACTAAGCAAAAGAGTCGTGTAGTCTGTACTGGCCGATCCCTATTATTGATCTAAGTAATAAACAAACTAAGCAAAAGTGTCGTGTAATCTGTACTGGCCGATCTCTGTTATTGATCTAATTAATAAACACACTAAGCAAAAGTGTCGCGTATTCTGTACAGGCCGATCCCTGTTATTGATCTAAGTAATAAACAAACTAATTAAAAGTGTCGTGCAGTCTGTATTGGCCGATCTCTGTTATTGATCTAAGTAATAAACAAACTAAGCAAAAGTGTAGTGTAGCCTGTACTGGCCGATCCCTGTTATTGATCTAAGTAATAAACAAACTAAGCAAAAGTGTCGTGTAGTCTGTACTTGCCGATCCCTGTTATTGAACTAAGTAGTAAACAAACTAAGCAAAAGAGTCGTGTAGTCTGTACTGGCCGATCTCTGTAATTGATCTAAGTAATAAACAAACTAAGCAAAAGTGTCGTGTAGTCTGTACTGGCCGATCCCTGTTATTGATCTAAGTAGTAAACAAACTAAGCAAAAGAGTCGTGTAGTCTGTACTGGCCGATCCCTGTAATTGATCTAAGTAATATACAAACTAAGCAAAATGTCGTGTAGTCTGTACTGGCCGATCCCTATTATTGATCTAATTAATAAACACGCTAAGCAAAAGTGTCGTGTAGTCTGTACTGGCCGATCCCTGTTATTGATCTAAGTAATAAACAAACTAAGCAAAAGTGTCGTGTAGTTTGTACTGGCCGATCCCTGTTATTGATCTAAGTAATAAAGAAACTAAGCAAAAGTGTCATGTAGTCTGTACTGGCCGATCCCTGTTATTGATCTAAGTAATAAACAAACTAAGCAAAAGTGTCGTGTAGTCTGTACTGGCCGATCCCTGTTATTGATCTAAGTAATAAACAAACTTAGCAAAAGTGTCGTGTAGTCTGTACTGGCCGATCCCTTTTATTGATCTAATCAATAAACACACTAGGCAAAAGTGTCGTGTAGTCTGTACTGGCCGATCCCTGTTATTGATCTAATTAATAAACACGCTAAGCAAAAGTGTCGTGTAATCTGTACTGGCCGATCCCTGTTATTGATCTAAGTAGTAAACAAACTAAGCAAAAGTGTCGTGTAGTCTGTACTTGCCGATCCCTGTTATTGATCTAAGTAGTAAACAAACTAAGCAAAAGAGTCGTGTAGTCTGTACTGGCCGATCCGTGTTATTGATCTAAGTAATAAACAAACTAAGCAAAAGAGTCGTGTAGTCTGTACTGGCCGATCCCTATTATTGATCTAAGTAATAAACAAACTAAGCAAAAGTGTCGTGTAATCTGTACTGGCCGATCTCTGTTATTGATCTAATTAATAAACACACTAAGCAAAATTGTCGCGTATTCTGTACAGGCCGATCCCTGTTATTGATCTAAGTAATAAACAAACTAATTAAAAGTGTCGTGCAGTCTGTATTGGCCGATCTCTGTTATTGATCTAAGTAATAAACAAACTAAGCAAAAGTGTAGTGTAGCCTGTACTGGCCGATCCCTGTTATTGATCTAAGTAATAAACAAACTAAGCAAAAGTGTTGTGTAGTCTGTACTTGCCGATCCCTGTTATTGAACTAAGTAGTAAACAAACTAAGCAAAAGAGTCGTGTAGTCTGTACTGGCCGATCTCTGTAATTGATCTAAGTAATAAACAAACTAAGCAAAAGTGTCGTGTAGTCTGTACTGGCCGATCCCTGTTATTGATCTAAATAATAAACAAACTAAGCAAAAGTGTCGTGTAGTCTGTACTGGCGGATCCCTGTTATTGGTCTAAGTAATAAACAAACTAAGCCAAAATGTCTTGTAGTCTGTACTGGCCGATCACTGTTATTGATCTAAGTAATAAACAAACTAAGCAAAAGTGTCGTGTAGTCTGTACTGGCCGATCCCTGTTATTGGTCTAAGTAATAAACAAACTAAGCAAAAGTGTCGTGTAATCTGTACTGGCCGATCTCTGTTATTGATCTAATTAATAAACACACTAAGCAAAAGTGTCGCGTAGTCTGTACTGGCCGATCCCTGTTATTGATCTAAGTAATAAACAAACTAAGCAAAAGTGTCGTGTAGTCTGTACTGGCCGATCCCTGTTATTGGTCTAAGTAATAAACAAACTAAGCAAAAGTGTCGTGTAATCTGTACTGGCCAATCCCTTTTATTGATCTAATCAATAAACACACTAGGCAAAAGTGTCGTGTAGTCTGTACTGGCCGATCCCTGTTATTGATCTAATTAATAAACACGCTAAGCAAAAGTGTCGTGTAATCTGTACTGGCCGATCCCTGTTATTGATCTAATGAATAAACACGCTAAGTAAAAGTGTCGTGTAGTCTGTACTGGCCGATCCCTGTTATTGATCTAAGTAATAAACAAACTAAGCAAAAGTGTCGTGTAGTCTGTACTGGCCGATCCCTGTTATTGATCTAAGTAATAAACAAACTAAGCAATAGTGTAATGTAGTCTGTACTGGCCGATCCATGTTATTGATCTAAGTAATAAACAAACTAAGCAAAAGTGTCGTGTAGTCTGTACTGGCCGATCCCTGTTATTGATCTAAGTAATAAACAAACTTAGCAAAAGTGTCGTGTAGTCTGTACTGGCGGATCCCTGTTATTGGTCTAAGTAATAAACAAACTAAGCAAAAGTGTCTTGTAGTCTGTACTGGCCGATCCCTGTTATTGATCTAAGTAATAAACAAACTAAGCAAAAGTATCGTGTAGTCTGTACTGGCAGATCCCTGTTATTGGTCTAAGTAATAAACAAACTAAGCAAAAGTGTCGTGTAGTCTGTACTGGCCGATCCCTGTTATTGATCTAATCAATAAACACACTATGCAAAAGTGTCCTGTAGTCTGTACTGGCCGATCCCTGTTATTGATCTAATTAATAAACACGCTAAGCAAAAGTGTCGTGTAATCTGTATTGGCCGATCCCTGTTATTGATCTAATTAATAAACACGCTAAGCAAAAGTGTCGTGTAATCTGTACTGGCCGATCCCTGTTATTGATCTAATTAATAAACAGGCTAAGCAAAAGTGTCGTGTAGTCTGTACTGGCCGATCCCTGTAATTGATCTAAGTAATAAACAAACTAAGCAAAAGTGTCGTGTAGTCTGTACTGGCCGATCCCTATTATTGATCTAAGTAATAAACAAACTTAGCAAAAGTGTCGTGTAGTCTGTAATAGCCGATCCCTGTGATTGATCTAAGTAATAAACAAACTAAGCAAAAGTGTCGTGTAGTTTGTACTGGCCGATCCCTGTTATTGATCTAAGTAATAAAGAAACTAAGCAAAAGTGTCATGTAGTCTGTACTGGCCGATCCCTGTTATTGATCTAAGTAATAAACAAACTAAGCAAAAGTGTCGTGTAGTCTGTACTGGCCGATCCCTGTTATTGATATAAGTAATAAACAAACTTAGCAAAAGTGTCGTTTAGTCTGTACTGGCCGATCCCTGTTATTGATCTAAGTAATAAACAAACTTAGCAAAAGTGTCGTGTAGTCTGTACTGGCCGATCCCTTTTATTGATCTAATCAATAAACACACTAGGCAAAAGTGTCGTGTAGTCTGTACTGGCCGATCCCTGTTATTGATCTAATTAATAAACACGCTAAGCAAAAGTGTCGTGTAATCTGTACTGGCCGATCCCTGTTATTGATCTAAGTAGTAAACAAACTAAGGAAAAGTGTCGTGTAGCCTGTACTGGCCGATCCCTGTTATTGATCTAAGTAATAAACAAACTAAGCAAAAGTGTCGTGTATTCTGTACTTGCCGATCCCTGTTATTGATCTAAATAGTAAACAAACTAAGCAAAAGTGTCGTGTAGTTTGTACTGGCCGATCCCTGTTATTGATCTAAGTAATAAAGAAACTAAGCAAAAGTGTCATGTAGTCTGTACTGGCCGATCCCTGTTACTGATCTAAGTAATAAACAAACTAAGCAAAAGTGTCTTGTAGTCTGTACTGGCCGATCCCTGTTATTGATCTAAGTAATAAACAAACTTAGCAAAAGTGTCGTGTTGTCTGTACTGGCCGATCCCTGTTATTGATCTAAGTAATAAACAAACTAAGGAAAAGTGTCGTGCAGTCTGTATTGGCCGATCTCTGTTATTGATCTAAGTAGTAAACAAACTAAGCAAAAGTGTCGTGTAGCCTGTACTGGCCGATCCCTGTTATTGATCTAAGTAATAAACAAACTAAGCAAAAGTGTCGTGTAGTCTGTACTTGTCGATCCCTGTTATTGATCTAAGTAGTAAACAAACTAAGCAAAAGAGTCGTGTAGTCTGAACTGGCCGATCCCTGTAATTGATCTAAGTAATAAACAAACTAAGCAAAAGTGTCGTGTAGTCTGTACTGGCCGATCCCTATTATTGATCTAAGTAATAAAAAAACTAAGCAAAAGTGTCGTATAGTCTGTATTGGCCGATCCCTGTTATTGATCTAATTAATAAACACGCTAAGCAAAAATGTCGTGTAATCTGTACTGGCCTATCCCTGTTATTGATCTAAGTAATAAACAAACTAAGCAAAAGTGTCGTGTAGTTTGTACTGGCCGATCCCTGTTATTGATCTAAGTAATAAACAAACTAAGCAAAAGTGTCATGTAGTCTGTACTGGCCGATCCCTGTTATTGATCTAAGTAATAACAAACTAAGCAAAAGTGTCGTGTAGTCTGTACTGGCGGATCCCTGTTATTGATCTAAGTAATAAACAAACTTAGCAAAACTGTCGTGTAGTCTGTACTGGCCGATCCCTGTTATTGATCTAATCAATAAACACACTAGGCAAAAGTGTCGTGTAGTCTGTACTGGCCGATCCCTGTTATTGATCTAATTAATAAACACGCTAAGCAAAAGTGTCGTGTAATCTGTACTGGCCGATCCCTGTTATTGATCTAAGTAGTAAACAAACTAAGCAAAAGTGTCGTGTAGCCTGTACTGGCCGATCCCTGTTATTGATCTAAGTAATAAACAAACTAAGCAAAAGTGTCGTGTAGTCTGTACTTGCCGATCCCTGTTATTGATCTAAGTAGTAAACAAACTAAGCAAAAGAGTCGTGTAGTCTGTACTGGCCGATCCCTGTTATTGATCTACGTAATAAACAATCTAAGCAAAAGAGTCGTGTAGTCTGTACTGGCCGATCCCTATTATTGATCTAAGTAATAAACAAACTAAGCAAAAGTGTCGTATAATCTGTACTGGCCGATCCCTGTTATTGATCTAATGAATAAACACGCTAAGTAAAAGTGTCGTGTAGTCTGTACTGGCCGATCCCTGTTATTGATCTAAGTAATAAACAAACTAAGCAAAAGTGTCGTGTAGTCTGTACTGGCCGATCCCTGTTATTGATCTAAGTAATAAACAAACTAAGCAAAAGTGTCATGTAGTCTGTACTGGCCGATCCATGTTATTGATCTAAGTAATAAACAAACTAAGCAAAAGTGTCGTGTAGTCTGTACTGGCCGATCCCTGTTATTGATCTAAGTAATAAACAAACTTAGCAAAAGTGTCGTGTAGTCTGTACTGGCGGATCCCTGTTATTGGTCTAAGTAATAAACAAACTAAGCAAAAGTGTCTTGTAGTCTGTACTGGCCGATCCCTGTTATTGATCTAAGTAATAAACAAACTAAGCAAAAGTATCGTGTAGTCTGTACTGGCAGATCCCTGTTATTGGTCTAAGTAATAAACAAACTAAGCAAAAGTGTCGTGTAGTCTGTACTGGCCGATCCCTGTTATTGATCTAATCAATAAACACACTATGCAAAAGTGTCGTGTAGTCTGTACTGGCCGATCCCTGTTATTGATCTAATTAATAAACACGCTAAGCAAAAGTGTCGTGTAATCTTTATTGGCCGATCCCTGTTATTGATCTAATTAATAAACACGCTAAGCAAAAGTGTCGTGTAATCTGTACTGGCCGATCCCTGTTATTGATCTAATTAATAAACAGGCTAAGCAAAAGTGTCGTGTAGTCTGTACTGGCCGATCCCTGTAATTGATCTAAGTAATAAACAAACTAAGCAAAAGTGTCGTGTAGTCTGTACTGGCCGATCCCTATTATTGATCTAAGTAATAAACAAACTTAGCAAAAGTGTCGTGTAGTCTGTAATAGCCGATCCCTGTGATTGATCTAAGTAATAAACAAACTAAGCAAAAGTGTCGTGTAGTTTGTACTGGCCGATCCCTGTTATTGATCTAAGTAATAAAGAAACTAAGCAAAAGTGTCATGTAGTCTGTACTGGCCGATCCCTGTTATTGATCTAAGTAATAAACAAACTAAGCAAAAGTGTCGTGTAGTCTGTACTGGCCGATCCCTGTTATTGATATAAGTAATAAACAAACTTAGCAAAAGTGTCGTTTAGTCTGTACTGGCCGATCCCTGTTATTGATCTAAGTAATAAACAAACTTAGCAAAAGTGTCGTGTAGTCTGTACTGGCCGATCCCTTTTATTGATCTAATCAATAAACACACTAGGCAAAAGTGTCGTGTAGTCTGTACTGGCCGATCCCTGTTATTGATCTAATTAATAAACACGCTAAGCAAAAGTGTCGTGTAATCTGTACTGGCCGATCCCTGTTATTGATCTAAGTAGTAAACAAACTAAGGAAAAGTGTCGTGTAGCCTGTACTGGCCGATCCCTGTTATTGATCTAAGTAATAAACAAACTAAGCAAAAGTGTCGTGTATTCTGTACTTGCCGATCCCTGTTATTGATCTAAATAGTAAACAAACTAAGCAAAAGAGTCGTGTAGTCTGTACTGGCCGATCCGTGTTATTGATCTAAGTAATAAACAAACTAAGCAAAAGAGTCGTGTAGTCTGTACTGGCCGATCCCTATTATTGATCTAAGTAATAAACAAACTAAGCAAAAGTGTCGTATAATCTGTACTGGCCGATCCCTATTATTGATCTAATTAATAAACACGCTAAGCAAAAGTGTCGTGAAGTCTGTACTGGCCGATCCCTGTAATTGATCTAAGTAATAAACAAACTAAGCAAAAGTGTCGTGTAGTCTGTACTGGCCGATTCCTATTATTGATCTAAGTAATAAACAAACTAAGCAAAAGTGTCGTATAGTCTGTACTGGCCGATCCCTGTTATTGATCTAATTAATAAACACGCTAAGCAAAAGTGTCGTGAAGTCTGTACTGGCCGATCCCTGTTATTGATCTAAGTAGTAAACAAACTAAGCAAAAGAGTCGTGTAGTCTGTACTGGCCGATCCCTGTAATTGATCTAAGTAATAAACAAACTAAACAAAAGTGTCGTGTAGTCTGTACTTGCCGATCCCTGTTATTGATCTAAGTAGTAAACAAACTAAGCAAAAGAGTCGTGTAGTCTGTACTGGCCGATCCCTGTTATTGATCTACGTAATAAACAATCTAAGCAAAAGAGTCGTGTAGTCTGTACTGGCCGATCCCTATTATTGATCTAAGTAATAAACAAACTAAGCAAAAGTGTCGTATAATCTGTACTGGCCGATCCCTGTTATTGATCTAATGAATAAACACGCTAAGTAAAAGTGTCGTGTAGTCTGTACTGGCCGATCCCTGTTATTGATCTAAGTAATAAACAAACTAAGCAAAAGTGTCGTGTAGTCTGTACTGGCCGATCCCTGTTATTGATCTAAGTAATAAACAAACTAAGCAAAAGTGTCATGTAGTCTGTACTGGCCGATCCATGTTATTGATCTAAGTAATAAACAAACTAAGCAAAAGTGTCGTGTAGTCTGTACTGGCCGATCCCTGTTATTGATCTAAGTAATAAACAAACTTAGCAAAAGTGTCGTGTAGTCTGTACTGGCGGATCCCTGTTATTGGTCTAAGTAATAAACAAACTAAGCAAAAGTGTCTTGTAGTCTGTACTGGCCGATCCCTGTTATTGATCTAAGTAATAAACAAACTAAGCAAAAGTATCGTGTAGTCTGTACTGGCAGATCCCTGTTATTGGTCTAAGTAATAAACAAACTAAGCAAAAGTGTCGTGTAGTCTGTACTGGCCGATCCCTGTTATTGATCTAATCAATAAACACACTATGCAAAAGTGTCGTGTAGTCTGTACTGGCCGATCCCTGTTATTGATCTAATTAATAAACACGCTAAGCAAAAGTGTCGTGTAATCTGTATTGGCCGATCCCTGTTATTGATCTAATTAATAAACACGCTAAGCAAAAGTGTCGTGTAATCTGTACTGGCCGATCCCTGTTATTGATCTAATTAATAAACAGGCTAAGCAAAAGTGTCGTGTAGTCTGTACTGGCCGATCCCTGTAATTGATCTAAGTAATAAACAAACTAAGCAAAAGTGTCGTGTAGTCTGTACTGGCCGATCCCTATTATTGATCTAAGTAATAAACAAACTTAGCAAAAGTGTCGTGTAGTCTGTAATAGCCGATCCCTGTGATTGATCTAAGTAATAAACAAACTAAGCAAAAGTGTCGTGTAGTTTGTACTGGCCGATCCCTGTTATTGATCTAAGTAATAAAGAAACTAAGCAAAAGTGTCATGTAGTCTGTACTGGCCGATCCCTGTTATTGATCTAAGTAATAAACAAACTAAGCAAAAGTGTCGTGTAGTCTGTACTGGCCGATCCCTGTTATTGATATAAGTAATAAACAAACTTAGCAAAAGTGTCGTTTAGTCTGTACTGGCCGATCCCTGTTATTGATCTAAGTAATAAACAAACTTAGCAAAAGTGTCGTGTAGTCTGTACTGGCCGATCCCTTTTATTGATCTAATCAATAAACACACTAGGCAAAAGTGTCGTGTAGTCTGTACTGGCCGATCCCTGTTATTGATCTAATTAATAAACACGCTAATCAAAAGTGTCGTGTAATCTGTACTGGCCGATCCCTGTTATTGATCTAAGTAGTAAACAAACTAAGGAAAAGTGTCGTGTAGCCTGTACTGGCCGATCCCTGTTATTGATCTAAGTAATAAACAAACTAAGCAAAAGTGTCGTGTATTCTGTACTTGCCGATCCCTGTTATTGATCTAAATAGTAAACAAACTAAGCAAAAGAGTCGTGTAGTCTGTACTGGCCGATCCGTGTTATTGATCTAAGTAATAAACAAACTAAGCAAAAGAGTCGTGTAGTCTGTACTGGCCGATCCCTATTATTGATCTAAGTAATAAACAAACTAAGCAAAAGTGTCGTATAATCTGTACTGGCCGATCCCTGTTATTGATCTAATTAATAAACACGCTAAGCAAAAGTGTCGTGAAGTCTGTACTGGCCGATCCCTGTAATTGATCTAAGTAATAAACAAACTAAGCAAAAGTGTCGTGTAGTCTGTACTGGCCGATTCCTATTATTGATCTAAGTAATAAACAAACTAAGCAAAAGTGTCGTATAGTCTGTACTGGCCGATCCCTGTTATTGATCTAATTAATAAACACGCTAAGCAAAAGTGTCGTGAAGTCTGTACTGGCCGATCCCTGTTATTGATCTAAGTAGTAAACAAACTAAGCAAAAGAGTCGTGTAGTCTGTACTGGCCGATCCCTGTAATTGATCTAAGTAATAAACAAACTAAACAAAAGTGTCGTGTAGTCTGTACTGGCCGATCCCTATTATTGATCTAAGTAATAACCAAACTAAGCAAAAGTGTCGTATAGTCTGTATTGGCCGATCCCTGTTATTGATCTAATTAATAAACACGCTAAGCAAAAATGTCGTGTAGTTTGAAATGGCCTATCCCTGTTATTGATCTAAGTAATAAACAAACTAAGTAAAAGTGTCGTGTAATTTGTACTGGCCGATCCCTGTTATTGATCTAAGTAATAAACAAACTAAGCAAAAGTGTCGCGCAATCTGTACTGGCCGATCCCTGTTATTGATCTAATCAATAAACAAACTAAGCAAAAGTGTCGTGCAGTCTGTATTGGCCGATCCCTGTTGTTGATCTAAGTAATAAACAAACTAAGCAAAATTGTCGTGTAGTCTGTACTTGCCGATCCCTGTTATTGATCTAAGTAGTAAACAAACTAAGCAAAAGAGTCGTGTAGTCTGTACTGGCCGATCCCTGTTATTGATCTACGTAATAAACAAACTAAGCAAAAGTGTCGTGTAGCCTGTACTGGCCGATCCCTGTTATTGATCTAAGTAATAAACAAACTAAGCAAAAGTGTCGTGTATTCTGTACTTGCCGATCCCTGTTATTGATCTAAGTAGTAAACAAACTAAGCAAAAGAGTCGTGTAGTCTGTACTGGCCGATCCCTGTAATTGATCTAAGTAATAAACAAACTAAGCAAAAGTGTCGTTTAGCCTGTACTGGCCGATCCCTGTTATTGATCTAAGTAATAAACAAACTAAGCAAAAGTGTCGTGTATTCTGTACTTGCCGATCCCTGTTATTGATCTAAGTAGTAAACAAACTAAGCAAAAGAGTCGTGTAGTCTGTACTGGCCGATCCCTGTAATTGATCTAAGTAATATACAAACTAAGCAAAATGTCGTGTAGTCTGTACTGGCCGATCCCTATTATTGATCTAATTAATAAACACGCTAAGCAAAAGTGTCGTGTAGTCTGTACTGGCCGATCCCTGTTATTGATCTAAGTAATAAACAAACTAAGCAAAAGTGTCGTGTAGTTTGTACTGGCCGATCCCTGTTATTGATCTAAGTAATAAAGAAACTAAGCAAAAGTGTCATGTAGTCTGTACTGGCCGATCCCTGTTATTGATCTAAGTAATAAACAAACTAAGCAAAAGTGTCGTGTAGTCTGTACTGGCCGATCCCTGTTATTGATCTAAGTAATAAACAAACTTAGCAAAAGTGTCGTGTAGTCTGTACTGGCCGATCCCTTTTATTGATCTAATCAATAAACACACTAGGCAAAAGTGTCGTGTAGTCTGTACTGGCCGATCCCTGTTATTGATCTAATTAATAAACACGCTAAGCAAAAGTGTCGTGTAATCTGTACTGGCCGATCCCTGTTATTGATCTAAGTAGTAAACAAACTAAGCAAAAGTGTCGTGTAGTCTGTACTTGCCGATCCCTGTTATTGATCTAAGTAGTAAACAAACTAAGCAAAAGAGTCGTGTAGTCTGTACTGGCCGATCCGTGTTATTGATCTAAGTAATAAACAAACTAAGCAAAAGAGTCGTGTAGTCTGTACTGGCCGATCCCTATTATTGATCTAAGTAATAAACAAACTAAGCAAAAGTGTCGTGTAATCTGTACTGGCCGATCTCTGTTATTGATCTAATTAATAAACACACTAAGCAAAAGTGTCGCGTATTCTGTACAGGCCGATCCCTGTTATTGATCTAAGTAATAAACAAACTAATTAAAAGTGTCGTGCAGTCTGTATTGGCCGATCTCTGTTATTGATCTAAGTAATAAACAAACTAAGCAAAAGTGTAGTGTAGCCTGTACTGGCCGATCCCTGTTATTGATCTAAGTAATAAACAAACTAAGCAAAAGTGTTGTGTAGTCTGTACTTGCCGATCCCTGTTATTGAACTAAGTAGTAAACAAACTAAGCAAAAGAGTCGTGTAGTCTGTACTGGCCGATCTCTGTAATTGATCTAAGTAATAAACAAACTAAGCAAAAGTGTCGTGTAGTCTGTACTGGCCGATCCCTGTTATTGATCTAAATAATAAACAAACTAAGCAAAAGTGTCGTGTAGTCTGTACTGGCGGATCCCTGTTATTGGTCTAAGTAATAAACAAACTAAGCCAAAATGTCTTGTAGTCTGTACTGGCCGATCACTGTTATTGATCTAAGTAATAAACAAACTAAGCAAAAGTGTCGTGTAGTCTGTACTGGCCGATCCCTGTTATTGGTCTAAGTAATAAACAAACTAAGCAAAAGTGTCGTGTAATCTGTACTGGCCGATCTCTGTTATTGATCTAATTAATAAACACACTAAGCAAAAGTGTCGCGTAGTCTGTACTGGCCGATCCCTGTTATTGATCTAAGTAATAAACAAACTAAGCAAAAGTGTCGTGTAGTCTGTACTGGCCGATCCCTGTTATTGGTCTAAGTAATAAACAAACTAAGCAAAAGTGTCGTGTAATCTGTACTGGCCAATCCCTTTTATTGATCTAATCAATAAACACACTAGGCAAAAGTGTCGTGTAGTCTGTACTGGCCGATCCCTGTTATTGATCTAATTAATAAACACGCTAAGCAAAAGTGTCGTGTAATCTGTACTGGCCGATCCCTGTTATTGATCTAAGTAGTAAACAAACTAAGGAAAAGTGTCGTGTAGCCTGTACTGGCCGATCCCTGTTATTGATCTAAGTAATAAACAAACTAAGCAAAAGTGTCGTGTATTCTGTACTTGCCGATCCCTGTTATTGATCTAAGTAGTAAACAAACTAAGCAAAAGAGTCGTGTAGTCTGTACTGGCCGATCCGTGTTATTGATCTAAGTAATAAACAAACTAAGCAAAAGAGTCGTGTAGTCTGTACTGGCCGATCCCTATTATTGATCTAAGTAATAAACAAACTATGCAAAAGTGTCGTATATTCTGTACTGGCCGATCCCTGTTATTGATCTAATTAATAAACACGCTCAGTAAAAGTGTCGTGTAGTCTGTACTGGCCGATCCCTGTTATTGATCTAAGTAATAAACAAACTAAGCAAAAGTGTCGTGTAGTCTGTACTGGCCGATCCCTGTTATTGATGTAAGTAATAAACAAACTAAGCAAAAGTGTCATGTAGTCTGTACTGGCCGATCCCTGTTATTGATCTAAGTAATAAACAAACTAAGCAAAAGTGTCGTGTAGTCTGTACTGGCCGATCCCTGTTATTGATCTAAGTAATAAACAAACTTAGCAAAAGTGTCGTGTAGTCTGTACTGGCGGATCCCTGTTATTGGTCTAAGTAATAAACAAACTAAGCAAAAGTGTCTTGTAGTCTGTACTGGCCGATCCCTGTTATTGATCTAAGTAATAAACAAACTAAGCTATATTATCGTGTAGTCTGTACTGGCAGATCCCTGTTATTGGTCTAAGTAATAAACAAACTAAGCAAAAGTGTCGTGTAGTCTGTACTGGCCGATCCCTGTTATTGGTCTAAGTAATAAACAGACTAAGCAAAAGTGTCGTGTAATCTGTACTGGCCGATCTCTGTTATTGATCTAATTAATAAACACACTAAGCAAAAGTGTCGCGTATTCTGTACAGGCCGATCCCTGTTATTGATCTAAGTAATAATCAAACTAATTAAAAGTGTCGTGCAGTCTGTATTGGCCGATCTCTGTTATTGATCTAAGTAATAAACAAACTAAGCAAAAGTGTAGTGTAGCCTGTACTGGCCGATCCCTGTTATTGATCTAAGTAATAAACAAACTAAGCAAAAGTGTCGTGTAGTCTGTACTTGCCGATCCCTGTTATTGATCTAAGTAGTAAACAAACTAAGCAAAAGAGTCGTGTAGTCTGTACTGGCCGATCTCTGTAATTGATCTAAGTAATAAACAAACTAAGCAAAAGTGTCGTGTAGTCTGTACTGGCCGATCCCTATTATTGATCTAAATAATAAACAAACTAAGCAAAAGTGTCGTATAGTCTGTATAGGCCGATCCCTGTTATTGATCTAATTAATAAACACGCTAAGCAAAAATGTCGTGTAGTTTGTACTGGCGGATCGCTGTTATTGATCTAAGTAATAAACAAACTAAGCAAAAGTGTCGTGTAGTTTGTACTGGCCGATCCCTTTTATTGATCTAAGTAATAAACAAACTAAGCAAAAGTGTCATGTAGTCTGTACTGGCCGATCCCTGTTATTGATCTAAGTAATAAACAAACTAAGCAAAAGTGTCGCGCAGTCTGTACTGGCCGATCCCTGTTATTGATCTATTCAATAAACAAACTAAGCAAAAGTGTCGTGCAGTCTGTATTGGCCGATCCCTGTTGTTGATCTAAGTAGTAAACAAACTAAGCAAAAGTGTCGTGTAGCCTGTACTGGCCGATCCCTGTTATTGATCTAAGTAATAAACAAACTAAGCAAAAGTGTCGTGTATTCTGTACTTGCCGATCCCTGTTATTGATCTAAGTAGTAAACAAACTAAGCAAAAGAGTCGTGTAGTCTGTACTGGCCGATCCCTATTATTGATCTAAGTAATAAACAAACTAAGCAAAAGTGTCGTATAATCTGTACTGGCCGATCCCTGTTATTGATCTAATGAACAAACACGCTAAGTAAAAGTGTCGTGTAGTCTGTACTGGCCGATCCCTGTTATTGATCTAAGTAATAAACAAACTAAGCAAAAGTGTCGTGTAGTCTGTACTGGCCGATCCCTGTTATTGATCTAAGTAATAAACAAACTAAGCAAAAGTGTCATGTAGTCTGTACTGGCCGATCCCTGTTATTGATCTAAGTAATAAACAAACTAAGCAAAAGTGTCGTGTAGTCTGTACTGGCCGATCCCTGTTATTGATCTAAGTAATAAACAAACTTAGCAAAAGTGTCGTGTAGTTTGTACTGGCGGATCCCTGTTATTGGTCTAAGTAATAAACAAACTAAGCAAAAGTGTCATGTAGTCTGTACTGGCCGATCCCTGTTATTGATCTAAGTAATAAACAAACTAAGCAAAAGTGTCGTGTAGTCTGTATTGGCCGATCCCTGTTATTGATCTAAGTAATAAACAAACTTAGCAAAAGTGTCGTGTAGTCTGTACTGGCCGATCCCAGTTATTGATCTAATCAATAAACACACTAGGCAAAAGTGTCGTGTAGTCTGTACTGGCCGATCCCTGTTATTGATCTAAATAATAAACAAACTAAGCAAAAGTGTCGTGTAGTCTGTACTGGCGGATCCCTTTTATTGGTCTAAGTAATAAACAAACTAAGCAAAAATGTCTTGTAGTCTGTACTGGCCGATCCCTGTTATTGATCTAAGTAATAAACAAACTAAGCAAAAGTGTCGTGTAGTCTGTACTGGCGGATCCCTGTTATTGATCTAATTAATAAACACACTAAGCAAAAGTGTCGCGTAGTCTGTACTGGCCGATCCCTGTTATTGATCTAAGTAATAAACAAACTAAGCAAAAGTGTCGTGTAGTCTGTACTGGCCGATCCCTGTTATTGGTCTAAGTAATAAACAAACTAAGCAAAAGTGTCGTGTAATCTGTACTGGCCAATCCCTTTTATTGATCTAATCAATAAACACACTAGGCAAAAGTGTCGTGTAGTCTGTACTGGCCGATCCCTGTTATTGATCTAATTAATAAACACGCTAAGCAAAAGTGTCGTGTAATCTGTACTGGCCGATCCCTGTTATTGATCTAAGTAGTAAACAAACTAAGGAAAAGTGTCGTGTAGCCTGTACTGGCCGATCCCTGTTATTGATCTAAGTAATAAACAAACTAAGCAAAAGTGTCGTGTAGTCTGTACTGGCCGATCCCTGTTATTGATCTAAGTAATAAACAAACTAAGCAAAAGTGTCATGTAGTCTGTACTGGCCGATCCCTGTTATTGATCTAAGTAATAAACAAACTAAGCAAAAGTGTCGTGTAGTCTGTACTGGCCGATCCCTGTTATTGATCTAAGTAATAAACAAACTTAGCAAAAGTGTCGTGTAGTCTGTACTGGCGGATCCCTGTTATTGGTCTAAGTAATAAACAAACTAAGCAAAAGTGTCGTGTAGTCTGTACTGGCCGATCCCTGTTATTGATCTAAGTAATAAACAAACTAAGCAATAGTATCGTGTAGTCTGTACTGGCAGATCCCTGTTATTGGTCTAAGTAATAAACAAACTAAGCAAAAGTGTCGTGTAGTCTGTACTGGCCGATCCCTGTTATTGGTCTAAGTAATAAACAAACTAAGCAAAAGTGTCGTGTAATCTGTACTGGCCGATCTCTGTTATTGATCTAATTAATAAACACACTAAGCAAAAGTGTCGCGTATTCTGTACAGGCCGATCCCTGTTATTGATCTAAGTAATAAACAAACTAATTAAAAGTGTCGCGCAGTCTGTATTGGCCGATCTCTGTTATTGATCTAAGTAATAAACAAACTAAGCAAAAGTGTAGTGTAGCCTGTACTGGCCGATCCCTGTTATTGATCTAAGTAATAAACAAACTAAGCAAAAGTGTCGTGTAGTCTGTACTTTCCGATCCCTGTTATTGATCTAAGTAGTAAACAAACTAAGCAAAAGAGTCGTGTAGTCTGTACTGGCCGATCCCTGTTATTGGTCTAAGTAATAAACAAACTAAGCAAAAGTGTCGTGTAATCTGTACTGGCCGATCTCTGTTATTGATCTAATTAATAAAAAAACTAAGCAAAAGTGTCGCGTATTCTGTACAGGCCGATTCCTGTTATTGATCTAAGTAATAAACAAACTAATTAAAAGTGTCGCGCAGTCTGTATTGGCCGATCTCTGTTATTGATCTAAGTAATAAACAAACATTAGCAAAAGTGTAGTGTAGCCTGTACTGGCCGATCCCTGTTATTGATCTAAGTAATAAACAAACTAAGCAAAAGTGTCGTGTAGTCTGTACTTTCCGATCCCTGTTATTGATCTAAGTAGTAAACAAACTAAGCAAAAGAGTCGTGTATTCTGTACTGGCCGATCTCTGTAATTGATATAAGTAATAAACAAACTAAGCAAAAGTGTCGTGTAGTCTGTACTGGCCGATCCCTATTATTGATCTAAGTAATAAACAAACTAAGCAAAAGTGTCGTGTAGTCTGTACTAGCCGATCCCTGTTATTGATCTAATTAATAAACACGCTAAGCAAAAGTGTCGTGTAGTCTGTACTGGCCGATCCCTGTTATTGATCTAAGTAATAAACAAACTAAGCAAAAGTGTCATGTAGTCTGTACTGGCCGATCCCTGTTATTGATCTAAGTAATAAACAAACTTAGCAAAAGTGTCGTGTAGTCTGTACTGGCCGATCCCTGTTATTGATCTAATCAATAAACACACTAGGCAAAAGTGTCGTGTAGTCTGTACTGGCCGATCCCTGTTATTGATCTAATTAATAAACACGCTAAGCAAAAGTGTCGTGTAATCTGTACTGGCCGATCCCTGTTATTGATCTAAGTAGTAAACAAACTAAGGAAAAGTGTCGTGTAGCCTGTACTGGCCGATCCCTGTTATTGATCTAAGTAATAAACAAACTAAGCAAAAGTGTCGTGTAGTCTGTACTGGCCGATCCCTGTTATTGATCTAAGTAATAAACAAACTAAGCAAAAGTGTCATGTAGTCTGTACTGGCCGATCCCTGTTATTGATCTAAGTAATAAACAAACTAAGCAAAAGTGTCGTGTAGTCTGTACTGGCCGATCCCTGTTATTGATCTAAGTAATAAACAAACTTAGCAAAAGTGTCGTGTAGTCTGTACTGGCGGATCCCTGTTATTGGTCTAAGTAATAAACAAACTAAGCAAAAGTGTCGTGTAGTCTGTACTGGCCGATCCCTGTTATTGATCTAAGTAATAAACAAACTAAGCAATAGTATCGTGTAGTCTGTACTGGCAGATCCCTGTTATTGGTCTAAGTAATAAACAAACTAAGCAAAAGTGTCGTGTAGTCTGTACTGGCCGATCCCTGTTATTGGTCTAAGTAATAAACAAACTAAGCAAAAGTGTCGTGTAATCTGTACTGGCCGATCTCTGTTATTGATCTAATTAATAAACACACTAAGCAAAAGTGTCGCGTATTCTGTACAGGCCGATCCCTGTTATTGATCTAAGTAATAAACAAACTAATTAAAAGTGTCGCGCAGTCTGTATTGGCCGATCTCTGTTATTGATCTAAGTAATAAACAAACTAAGCAAAAGTGTAGTGTAGCCTGTACTGGCCGATCCCTGTTATTGATCTAAGTAATAAACAAACTAAGCAAAAGTGTCGTGTAGTCTGTACTTTCCGATCCCTGTTATTGATCTAAGTAGTAAACAAACTAAGCAAAAGAGTCGTGTAGTCTGTACTGGCCGATCCCTGTTATTGGTCTAAGTAATAAACAAACTAAGCAAAAGTGTCGTGTAATCTGTACTGGCCGATCTCTGTTATTGATCTAATTAATAAAAAAACTAAGCAAAAGTGTCGCGTATTCTGTACAGGCCTATTCCTGTTATTGATCTAAGTAATAAACAAACTAATTAAAAGTGTCGCGCAGTCTGTATTGGCCGATCTCTGTTATTGATCTAAGTAATAAACAAACATTAGCAAAAGTGTAGTGTAGCCTGTACTGGCCGATCCCTGTTATTGATCTAAGTAATAAACAAACTAAGCAAAAGTGTCGTGTAGTCTGTACTTTCCGATCCCTGTTATTGATCTAAGTAGTAAACAAACTAAGCAAAAGAGTCGTGTATTCTGTACTGGCCGATCTCTGTAATTGATATAAGTAATAAACAAACTAAGCAAAAGTGTCGTGTAGTCTGTACTGGCCGATCCCTATTATTGATCTAAGTAATAAACAAACTAAGCAAAAGTGTCGTGTAGTCTGTACTAGCCGATCCCTGTTATTGATCTAATTAATAAACACGCTAAGCAAAAGTGTCGTGTAGTCTGTACTGGCCGATCCCTGTTATTGATCTAAGTAATAAACAAACTAAGCAAAAGTGTCATGTAGTCTGTACTGGCCGATCCCTGTTATTGATCTAAGTAATAAACAAACTTAGCAAAAGTGTCGTGTAGTCTGTACTGGCCGATCCCTGTTATTGATCTAATCAATAAACACACTAGGCAAAAGTGTCGTGTAGTCTGTACTGGACGATCCCTGTTATTGATCTAATTAATAAACACGCTAAGCAAAAGTGTCGTGTAATCTGTACTGGCCGATCCCTGTTATTGATCTAATTAATAAACACCCTAAGCAAAAGTGTCGTGTTGTCTGTACTGGCCGATCCCTGTAATTGATCAAAGTAATAAACAAACTAAGCAAAAGTGTCG
This sequence comes from Lamellibrachia columna, assembly GCA_963662155.1. NCBI lineage: Eukaryota > Metazoa > Annelida > Polychaeta > Sabellida > Siboglinidae > Lamellibrachia > Lamellibrachia columna. Next base: position 28,248,878 of record OY759268.1, read on the forward strand.
TGTAGTCTGTACTGGCCGATCCCTATTATTGATCTAAGTAATAAACAAACTAAGCAAAAGTGTCGTGTAGTCTGTACTGGCCGATCCCTGTTATTAATCTAATTAATAAACACGCTAAGCAAAAGTGTCGTGTAGTCTGTACTGGCCGATCCCTGTTATTGATCTAAGTAATAAACAAACTAAGCAAAAATGTCGTGTAGTTTGTACTGGCCGATCCCTGTTATTGATCTAAGTAATAAAGAAACTAAGCAAAACTGTCATGTAGTCTGTACTGGCCGATCCCTGTTATTGATCTAAGTAATAAACAAACTAAGCAAAAGTGTCGTGTAGTCTGTACTGGCCGATCCCTGTTATTGATCTAAGTAATAAACAAACTTAGCAAAAGTGTCGTGTAGTCTGTACTGGCCGATCCCTGTTATTGATCTAATGAATAAACACACTAGGCAAAAGTGTCGTGTAGTCTGTACTGGCCGATCCCTGTTATTGATCTAATTAATAAACACGCTAAGCAAAAGTGTCGTGTAATCTGTACTGGCCGATCCCTGTTATTTATCTAATTAATAAACACGCTAAGCAAAAGTGTCGTGTAGTCTGTACTGGCCGATCCCTGTTATTGATCTAAGTAATAAACAAACTAAGCAAAAGTGTCGTGTAGTCTGTACTGGCCGATCCCTGTTATTGATCTAAGTAATAAACAAACTAAGCAAAAGTGTCATGTAGTCTGTACTGGCCGATCCATGTTATTGATCTTAGTAATAAACAAACTAAGCAAAAGTGTCGTGTAGTCTGTACTGGCCGATCCCTGTTATTGATCTAAGTAATAAACAAACTTAGCAAAAGTGTCGTGTAGTCTGTACTGGCCGATCCCAGTTATTGATCTAATCAATAAACACACTAGGCAAAAGTGTCGTGTAGTCTGTACTGGCCGATCCCTGTTATTGATCTAAGTAATAAACAAACTAAGCCAAAGTGTCGTGTAGTCTGTACTGGCGGATCCCTGTTATTGGTCTAAGTAATAAACAAACTAAGCAAAAGTGTCTTGTAGTCTGTACTGGCCGATCCCTGTTATTGATCTAAGTAATAAACAAACTAAGCAAAAGTGTCGTGTAGTCTGTACTGGCGGATCCCTGTTATTGATCTAAGTAATAAACAAACTAAGCAAAAGTGTCGTGTAGCCTGTACTGGCCGATCCCTGTTATTGATCTAAGTAATAAACAAACTAAGCAAAAGTGTCGTGTAGTCTGTACTTGCCGATCCCTGTTATTGATCTAAGTAGTAAACAAACTAAGCAAAAGAGTCGTGTAGTCTGTACTGGCCGATCCCTGTAATTGATCTAAGTAATAAACAAACTAAGCAAAAGTGTCGTGTAGTCTGTACTGGCCGATCCCTATTATTGATCTAAGTAATAAACAAACTAAGCAAAAGTGTCGTATAGTCTGTATTGGCCGATCCCTGTTATTGATCTAATTAATAAACACGCTAAGCAAAACTGTCGTGTAGTTTGTACTGGCCTATCCCTGTTATTGATCTAAGTAATAAACAAACTAAGCAAAAGTGTCGTGTAGTTTGTACTGGCCGATCCCTTTTATTGATCTAAGTAATAAACAAACTAAGCAAAAGTGTCATGTAGTCTGTACTGGCCGATCCCTGTTATTGATCTAAGTAATAAAAAAACTTAGCAAAAGTGTCGTGTAGTCTGTACTGGCGGATCCCTGTTATTGGTCTAAGTAATAAACAAACTAAGCAAAAGTGTCTTGTAGTCTGTACTGGCCGATCCCTGTTATTGATCTAAGTAATAAACAAACTAAGCAATAGTATCGTGTAGTCTGTACTGGCAGATCCCTGTTATTGGTCTAAGTAATAAACAAACTAAGCAAAAGTGTCGTGTAGTCTGTACTGGCCGATCCCTGTTATTGGTCTAAGTAATAAACAAACTAAGCAAAAGTGTCGTGTAATCTGTACTGGCCGATCTCTGTTATTGATCTAATTAATAAAAAAACTAAGCAAAAGTGTCGCGTATTCTGTACAGGCCGATCCCTGTTATTGATCTAAGTAATAAACAAACTAATTAAAAGTGTCGCGCAGTCTGTATTGGCCGATCTCTGTTATTGATCTAAGTAATAAACAAACTAAGCAAAAGTGTAGTGTAGCCTGTACTGGCCGATCCCTGTTATTGATCTAAGTAATAAACAAACTAAGCAAAAGTGTCGTGTAGTCTGTACTTTCCGATCCCTGTTATTGATATAAGTAGTAAACAAACTAAGCAAAAGAGTCGTGTAGTCTGTACTGGCCGATCTCTGTAATTGATCTAAGTAATAAACAAACTAAGCAAAAGTGTCGTATAGTCTGTACTGGCCGATCCCTATTATTGATCTAAGTAATAAACAAACTAAGCAAAAGTGTCGTATAGTCTGTATTGGCCGATCCCTGTTATTGATCTAATTAATAAACACGCTAAGCAAAAATGTCGTGTAGTTTGTACTGGCGGATCCCTGTTATTGATCTAAGTAATAAACAAACTAAGCAAAAGTGTCGTGTAGTTTGTACTGGCCGATCCCTTTTATTGATCTAAGTAATAAACAAACTAAGCAAAAGTGTCATGTAGTCTGTACTGGCCGATCCCTGTTATTGATCTAAGTAATAAACAAACAAAGCAAAAGTGTCGCGCAGTCTGTACTGGCCGATCCCTGTTATTGATCTAATCAATAAACAAACTAAGCAAAAGTGTCGTGCAGTCTGTATTGGCCGATCCCTGTTGTTGATCTAAGTAGTAAACAAACTAAGCAAAAGTGTCGTGTAGCCTGTACTGGCCGATCCCTGTTATTGATCTAAGTAATAAACAAACTAAGCAAAAGTGTCGTGTATTCTGTACTTGCCGATCCCTGTTATTGATCTAAGTAGTAAACAAACTAAGCAAAAGAGTCGTGTAGTCTGTACTGGCCGATCCCTGTAATTGATCTAAGTAATAAACAAACTAAGCAAAAGTGTCGTGTAGTCTGTACTAGCCGATCCCTGTTATTGATCTAATTAATAAACACGCTAAGCAAAAGTGTCGTGTAGTCTGTACTGGCCGATCCCTGTTATTGATCTAAGTAATAAACAAACTAAGCAAAAGTGTCATGTAGTCTGTACTGGCCGATCCCTGTTATTGATCTAAGTAATAAACAAACTTAGCAAAAGTGTCGTGTAGTCTGTACTGGCCGATCCCTGTTATTGATCTAATCAATAAACACACTAGGCAAAAGTGTCGTGTAGTCTGTACTGGCCGATCCCTGTTATTGATCTAATTAATAAACACGCTAAGCAAAAGTGTCGTGTAATCTGTACTGGCCGATCCCTGTTATTGATCTAAGTAATAAACAAACTAAGCAAAAGTGTCGTGTAGTTTGTACTGGCCGATCCCTGTTATTGATCTAAGTAATAAAGAAACTAAGCAAAACTGTCATGTAGTCTGTACTGGCCGATCCCTGTTATTGATCTAAGTAATAAACAAACTAAGCAAAAGTGTCGTGTAGTCTGTACTTGCCGATCCCTGTTATTGATCTAAGTAGTAAACAAACTAAGCAAAAGAGTCGTGTAGTCTGTACTGGCCGATCCCTGTTATTGATCTACGTAATAAACAAACTAAGCAAAAGAGTCGTGTAGTCTGTACTGGCCGATCCCTATTATTGATCTAAGTAATAAACAAACTAAGTAAAAGTGTCGTGTAGTCTGTACTGGCCGATCCCTGTTATTGATCTAAGTAATAAACAAACTAAGCAAAAGTGTCGTGTAGTCTGTACTGGCCGATCCCTGTTATTGATCTAAGTAATAAACAAACTAAGCAAAAGTGTCATGTAGTCTGTACTGGCCGATCCCTGTTATTGATCTAAGTAATAAACAAACTAAGCAAAAGTGTCGTGTAGTCTGTACTGGCCGATCCCTGTTATTGATCTAAGTAATAAACAAACTTAGCAAAAGTGTCGTGTAGTCTGTACTGGCGGATCCCTGTTATTGGACTAAGTAATAAACAAACTAAGCAAAAGTGTCTTGTAGTCTGTACTGGCCGATCCCTGTTATTGATCTAAGTAATAAACAAACTAAGCAAAAGTGTCGTGTAATCTGTACTGGCCGATCTCTGTTATTGATCTAATTAATAAACACACTAAGCAAAAGTGTCGCGTAGTCTGTACTGGCCGATCCCTGTTATTGATCTAAGTAATAAACAAACTAATTAAAAGTGTCGTGCAGTCTGTATTGGCCGATCTCTGTTATTGATCTAAGTAATAAACAAACTAAGCAAAAGTGTAGTGTAGCCTGTACTGGCCGATCCCTGTTATTGATCTAAGTAATAAACAAACTAAGCAAAAGTGTCGTGTAGTCTGTACTTTCCGATCCCTGTTATTGATCTAAGTAGTAAACAAACTAAGCAAAAGAGTCGTGTAGTCTGTACTGGCCTATCTCTGTAATTGATCTAAGTAATAAACAAACTAAGCAAAAGTGTCGTATAGTCTGTACTGGCCGATCCCTATTATTGATCTAAGTAATAAACAAACTAAGCAAAAGTGTCGTATAGTCTGTATTGGCCGATCCCTGTTATTGATCTAATTAATAAACACGCTAAGCAAAAATGTCGTGTAGTTTGTACTGGCGGATCCCTGTTATTGATCTAAGTAATAAACAAACTAAGCAAAAGTGTCGTGTAGTTTGTACTGGCCGATCCCTTTTATTGATCTAAGTAATAAACAAACTAAGCAAAAGTGTCATGTAGTCTGTACTGGCCGATCCCTGTTATTGATCTAAGTAATAAACAAACAAAGCAAAAGTGTCGCGCAGTCTGTACTGGCCGATCCCTGTTATTGATCTAATCAATAAACAAACTAAGCAAAAGTGTCGTGCAGTCTGTATTGGCCGATCCCTGTTGTTGATCTAAGTAGTAAACAAACTAAGCAAAAGTGTCGTGTAGTCTGTACTGGCCGATCCCTGTTATTGATCTAAGTAATAAACAAACTAAGCAAAAGTGTCGTGTATTCTGTACTTGCCGATCCCTGTTATTGATCTAAGTAGTAAACAAACTAAGCAAAAGAGTCGTGTAGTCTGTACTGGCCGATCCCTGTAATTGATCTAAGTATTAAACAAACTAAGCAAAAGTGTCGTGTAGTCTGTACTAGCCGATCCCTGTTATTGATCTAATTAATAAACACGCTAAGCAAAAGTGTCGTGTAGTCTGTACTGGCCGATCCCTGTTATTGATCTAAGTAATAAACAAACTAAGCAAAAGTGTCATGTAGTCTGTACTGGCCGATCCCTGTTATTGATCTAAGTAATAAACAAACTTAGCAAAAGTGTCGTGTAGTCGGTACTGGCCGATCCCTGTTATTGATCTAATCAATAAACACACTAGGCAAAAGTGTCGTGTAGTCTGTACTGGCCGATCCCTGTTATTGATCTAATTAATAAACACGCTAAGCAAAAGTGTCGTGTAATCTGTACTGGCCGATCCCTGTTATTGATCTAAGTAATAAACAAACTAAGCAAAAGTGTCGTGTAGTTTGTACTGGCCGATCCCTGTTATTGATCTAAGTAATAAAGAAACTAAGCAAAACTGTCATGTAGTCTGTACTGGCCGATCCCTGTTATTGATCTAAGTAATAAATAAACTAAGCAAAAGTGTCGTGTAGTCTGTACTTGCCGATCCCTGTTATTGATCTAAGTAGTAAACAAACTAAGCAAAAGAGTCGTGTAGTCTGTACTGGCCGATCCCTGTTATTGATCTACGTAATAAACAAACTAAGCAAAAGAGTCGTGTAGTCTGTACTGGCCGATCCCTATTATTGATCTAAGTAATAAACAAACTAAGTAAAAGTGTCGTGTAGTCTGTACTGGCCGATCCCTGTTATTGATCTAAGTAATAAACAAACTAAGCAAAAGTGTCGTGTAGTCTGTACTGGCCGATCCCTGTTATTGATCTAAGTAATAAACAAACTAAGCAAAAGTGTCATGTAGTCTGTACTGGCCGATCCCTGATATTGATCTAAGTAATAAACAAACTAAGCAAAAGTGTCGTGTAGTCTGTACTGGCCGATCCCTGTTATTGATCTAAGTAATAAACAAACTTAGCAAAAGTGTCGTGTAGTCTGTACTGGCGGATCCCTGTTATTGGACTAAGTAATAAACAAACTAAGCAAAAGTGTCTTGTAGTCTGTACTGGCCGATCCCTGTTATTGATCTAAGTAATAAACAAACTAAGCAAAAGTGTCGTGTAATCTGTACTGGCCGATCTCTGTTATTGATCTAATTAATAAACACACTAAGCAAAAGTGTCGCGTAGTCTGTACTGGCCGATCCCTGTTATTGATCTAAGTAATAAACAAACTAATTAAAAGTGTCGTGCAGTCTGTATTGGCCGATCTCTGTTATTGATCTAAGTAATAAACAAACTAAGCAAAAGTGTAGTGTAGCCTGTACTGGCCGATCCCTGTTATTGATCTAAGTAATAAACAAACTAAGCAAAAGTGTCGTGTAGTCTGTACTTGCCGATCCCTGTTATTGATCTAAGTAGTAAACAAACTAAGCAAAAGAGTCGTGTAGTCTGTACTGGCCGATCCCTATAATTGATCTAAGTAATAAACAAACTAAGCAAAAGTGTCGTGTAGTCTGTACTGGCCGATCCCTATTATTGATCTAAATAATAAACAAACTAAGCAAAAGTGTCGTATAGTCTGTATTGGCCGATCCCTGTTATTGATCTAATTAATAAACACGCTAAGCAAAAATGTCGTGTAGTTTGTACTGGCGGATCCCTGTTATTGATCTAAGTAATAAACAAACTAAGCAAAAGTGTCGTGTAGTTTGTACTGGCCGATCCCTTTTATTGATCTAAGTAATAAACAAACTAAGCAAAAGTGTCATGTAGTCTGTACTGGCCGATCCCTGTTATTGATCTAAGTAATAAACAAACCAAGCAAAAGTGTCGCGCAGTCTGTACTGGCCGATCCCTGTTATTGATCTAATCAATAAACAAACTAAGAAAAAGTGTCGTGCAGTCTGTATTGGCCGATCCCTGTTGTTGATCTAAGTAGTAAACAAACTAAGCAAAAGTGTCGTGTAGCCTGTACTGGCCGATCCCTGTTATTGATCTAAGTAATAAACAAACTAAGCAAAAGTGTCGTGTATTCTGTACTTGCCGATCCCTGTTATTGATCTAAGTAGTAAACAAACTAAGCAAAAGAGTCGTGTAGTCTGTACTGGCCGATCCCTGTAATTGATCTAAGTAATAAACAAACTAAGCAAAATGTCATGTAGTCTGTACTGGCCGATCCCTATTATTGATCTTAGTAATAAACAAACTAAGCAAAAGTGTCGTATAGTCTGTACTAGCCGATCCCTGTTATTGATCTAATTAATAAACACGCTAAGCAAAAGTGTCGTTTAGTCTGTACTGGCCGATCCCTGTTATTGATCTAAGTAATAAACAAACTAAGCAAAAGTGTCGTGTAGTTTGTACTGGCCGATCCCTGTTATTGATCTAATCAATAAACACACTAGGCAAAAGTGTCGTGTAGTCTGTACTGGCCGATCCCTGTTATTGATCTAATTAATAAACACGCTAAGCAAAAGTGTCGTGTAATCTGTACTGGCCGATCCCTGTTATTGATCTAATTAATAAACACCCTAAGCAAAAGTGTCGTGTAGTCTGTACTGGCCGATCCCTGTAATTGATCAAAATAATAAACAAACTAAGCAAAAGTGTCGTGTAGTCTGTACTGGCCGATCCCTATTATTGATCTAAGTAATAAACAAACTAAGCAAAAGTGTCGTGTAGTCTGTACTGGCCGATCCCTGTTATTGATCTAATTAATAAACACGCTAAGCAAAAGTGTCGTGTAGTCTGTACTGGCCGATCCCTGTTATTGATCTAAGTAACAAACAAACTAAGCAAAAGTGTCGTGTAGTTTGTACTGGCCGATCCCTGTTATTGATCTAAGTAATAAAGAAACTAAGCAAAACTGTCATGTAGTCTGTACTGGCCGATCCCTGTTATTGATCTAAGTAATAAACAAACTAAGCAAAAGTGTCGTGTAGTCTGTACTGGCCGATCCCTGTTATTGATCTAAGCAATAAACAAACTTAGCAAAAGTGTCGTGTAGTCTGTACTGGCCGATCCCTGTTATTGATCTAATGAATAAACACACTAGGCAAAAGTGTCGTGTAGTCTGTACTGGCCGATCCCTGTTATTGATCTAATTAATAAATACGCTAAGCAAAAGTGTCGTGTAATCTGTACTGGCCGATCCCTGTTATTGATCTAAGTAGTAAACAAACTAAGCAAAAGTGTCGTGTAGCCTGTACTGGCCGATCCCTGTTATTGATCTAAGTAATAAACAAACTAAGCAAAAGTGTCGTGTAGTCTGTACTTGCCGATCCCTGTTATTGATCTAAATAGTAAACAAACTAAGCAAAAGAGTCGTGTAGCCTGTACTGGCCGATCCCTGTTATTGATCTAAGTAATAAACAAACTAAGCAAAAGAGTCGTGTAGTCTGTACTGGCCGATCCCTATTATTGATCTAAGTAATAAACAAACTAAGCAAAAGTGTCGTATAATCTGTACTGGCCGATCCCTGTTATTTATCTAATTAATAAACACGCTAAGCAAAAGTGTCGTGTAGTCTGTACTGGCCGATCCCTGTTATTGATCTAAGTAATAAACAAACTAAGCAAAAGTGTCGTGTAGTCTGTACTGGCCGATCCCTGTTATTGATCTAAGTAATAAACAAACTAAGCAAAAGTGTCATGTAGTCTGTACTGGCCGATCCATTTTATTGATTTTAGTAATAAACAAACTAAGCAAAAGTGTCGTGTAGTCTGTACTGGCCGATCCCTGTTATTGATCTAAGTAATAAACAAACTTAGCAAAAGTGTCGTGTAGTCTGTACTGGCCGATCCCAGTTATTGATCTAATCAATAAACACTCTAGGCAAAAGTGTCGTGTAGTCTGTACTGGCCGATCCCTGTTATTGATCTAAGTAATAAACAAACTAAGCCAAAGTGTCGTGTAGTCTGTACTGGCGGATCCCTGTTATTGGTCTAAGTAATAAACAAACTAAGCAAAAGTGTCTTGTAGTCTGTACTGGCCGATCCCTGTTATTGATCTAAGTAATAAACAAACTAAGCAAAAGTGTAGTGTAGTCTGTACTGGCGGATCCCTGTTATTGATCTAAGTAATAAACAAACTAAGCAAAAGTGTCGTGTAGCCTGTACTGGCCGATCCCTTTTATTGATCTAATTAATAAACACGCTAAGCAAAAGTGTCGTGTAATCTGTACTGGCCGATCCCTGTTATTGATCTAAGTAATAAACAAACTAAGCAAAAGTGTCGTGTAGTTTGTACTGGCCGATCCCTGTTATTGATCTAAGTAATAAAGAAACTAAGCAAAACTGTCATGTAGTCTGTACTGGCCGATCCCTGTTATTGATCTAAGTAATAAACAAACTAAGCAAAAGTGTCGTGTAGTCTGTACTTGCCGATCCCTGTTATTGATCTAAGTAGTAAACAAACTAAGCAAAAGAGTCGTGTAGTCTGTACTGGCCGATCCCTGTTATTGATCTACGTAATAAACAAACTAAGCAAAAGAGTCGTGTAGTCTGTACTGGCCGATCCCTATTATTGATCTAAGTAATAAACAAACTAAGCAAAAGTGTCGTATAATCTGTACTGGCCGATCCCTGTTATTGATCTAATGAATAAACACGCTAAGTAAAAGTGTCGTGTAGTCTGTACTGGCCGATCCCTGTTATTGATCTAAGTAATAAACAAACTAAGCAAAAGTGTCGTGTAGTCTGTACTGGCCGATCCCTGTTATTGATCTAAGTAATAAACAAACTAAGCAAAAGTGTCATGTAGTCTGTACTGGCCGATCCCTGTTATTGATCTAAGTAATAAACAAACTAAGCAAAAGTGTCGTGTAGTCTGTACTGGCCGATCCCTGTTATTGATCTAAGTAATAAACAAACTTAGCAAAAGTGTCGTGTAGTCTGTACTGGCGGATCCCTGTTATTGGACTAAGTAATAAACAAACTAAGCAAAAGTGTCTTGTATTCTGTACTGGCCGATCCCTGTTATTGATCTAAGTAATAAACAAACTAAGCAAAAGTGTCGTGTAATCTGTACTGGCCGATCTCTGTTATTGATCTAATTAATAAACACACTAAGCAAAAGTGTCGCGTAGTCTGTACTGGCCGATCCCTGTTATTGATCTAAGTAATAAACAAACTAATTAAAAGTGTCGTGCAGTCTGTATTGGCCGATCTCTGTTATTGATATAAGTAATAAACAAACTAAGCAAAAGTGTAGTGTAGCCTGTACTGGCCGATCCCTGTTATTGATCTAAGTAATAAACAAACTAAGCAAAAGTGTCGTGTAGTCTGTACTTGCCGATCCCTGTTATTGATCTAAGTAGTAAACAAACTAAGCAAAAGAGTCGTGTAGTCTGTACTGGCCGATCCCTGTAATTGATCTAAGTAATAAACAAACTAAGCAAAAGTGTCGTGTAGTCTGTACTGGCCGATCCCTATTATTGATCTAAATAATAAACAAACTAAGCAAAAGTGTCGTATAGTCTGTATTGGCCGATCCCTGTTATTGATCTAATTAATAAACACGCTAAGCAAAAATGTCGTGTAGTTTGTACTGGCGGATCCCTGTTATTGATCTAAGTAATAAACAAACTAAGCAAAAGTGTCGTGTAGTTTGTACTGGCCGATCCCTTTTATTGATCTAAGTAATAAACAAACTAAGCAAAAGTGTCATGTAGTCTGTACTGGCCGATCCCTGTTATTGATCTAAGTAATAAACAAACCAAGCAAAAGTGTCGCGCAGTCTGTACTGGCCGATCCCTGTTATTGATCTAATCAATAAACAAACTAAGAAAAAGTGTCATGCAGTCTGTATTGGCCGATCCCTGTTTTTGATCTAAGTAGTAAACAAACTAAGCAAAAGTGTCGTGTAGCCTGTACTGGCCGATCCCTGTTATTGATCTAAGTAATAAACAAACTAAGCAAAAGTGTCGTGTATTCTGTACTTGCCGATCCCTGTTATTGATCTAAGTAGTAAACAAACTAAGCAAAAGAGTCGTGTAGTCTGTACTGGCCGATCCCTGTAATTGATCTAAGTAATAAACAAACTAAGCAAAATGTCATGTAGTCTGTACTGGCCGATCCCTATTATTGATCTAAGTAATAAACAAACTTAGCAAAAGTGTCGTGTAGTCTGTACTGGCCGATCCCAGTTATTGATCTAATCAATAAACACTCTAGGCAAAAGTGTCGTGTAGTCTGTACTGGCCGTTCCCTGTTATTGATCTAAGTAATAAACAAACTAAGCCAAAGTGTCGTGTAGTCTGTACTGGCGGATCCCTGTTATTGGTCTAAGTAATAAACAAACTAAGCAAAAGTGTCTTGTAGTCTGTACTGGCCGATCCCTGTTATTGATCTAAGTAATAAACACGCTAAGCAAAAATGTCGTGTAGTTTGTACTGGCGGATCCCTGTTATTGATCTAAGTAATAAACAAACTAAGCAAAAGTGTCGTGTAGTTTGTACTGGCCGATCCCTTTTATTGATCTAAGTAATAAACAAACTAAGCAAAAGTGTCATGTAGTCTGTACTGGCCGATCCCTGTTATTGATCTAAGTAATAAACAAACCAAGCAAAAGTGTCGCGCAGTCTGTACTGGCCGATCCCTGTTATTGATCTAATCAATAAACAAACTAAGAAAAAGTGTCGTGCAGTCTGTATTGGCCGATCCCTGTTGTTGATCTAAGTAGTAAACAAACTAAGCAAAAGTGTCGTGTAGCCTGTACTTGCCGATCCCTGTTATTGATCTAAGTAGTAAACAAACTAAGCAAAAGAGTCGTGTAGTCTGTACTGGCCGATCCCTGTAATTGATCTAAGTAATAAACAAACTAAGCAAAAGTGTCGTGTAGTCTGTACTGGCCGATCCCTATTATTGATCTAAGTAATAAACAAACTAAGCAAAAGTGTCGTATAATCTGTATTGGCCGATCCCTGTTATTGATCTAATTAATAAACACGCTAAGCAAAAATGTCGTGTAGTTTGTACTGGCCTATCCCTGTTATTGATCTAAGTAATAAACAAACTAAGCAAAAGTGTCGTGTATTTTGTACTGGCCGGTCCCTGTTATTGATCTAAGTAGATTTAACAAGATTTAACAAGATTTGCCATCCAAGCCAAAGGCCCAGATGGCAAGTGGACAAGGAAGCCATTGGCTTATCGAGAGTCCAACAATGTTCACCTACTTATAACCCGCCCTCCTGATATATGTGTCAACCTTGTTTTTAAACATATTCACGCTGCTAGCAGTTACACAATCTGTAGACAATTTGTTCCATTCATTTATTGTCCTCTGTGAGAACGAGTGCTTCCTGATGTCCAATCTACATTGATCCTTTACTAATTTTACCTCATGTCCTCTAGTTCTGCTATCCTTCTTGAGTGAGAAAAACATATTTCTATCAATAATTTCATACCCATTCAATATCTTAAAAACTTCAATCTGATCTCCTCTTAACCTCCTTGTCTCTAGAGTTGTTAAACCACATTCTTTCAGGCGTTCTTCATAACTAAGGTCTCTAAGTTCTGGAATCATTTTAGTTGCTCTCCTTTGTATGCGTTCAAGCGTATCTATATCCTTCTTACGATATGGTCTCCATGCTTGTATACAGTATTCTAAATGAGGTCTAACTATTGCTTTATAAAGAGGTATAATTAACTTTTTTCCCTTGTATGTTATGTTTCTTCTAATCAATCCAAGAATTTGATTACCCTTTGAAGCTGCAATACTACACTGCTCTGAAACTTTCATATCAGCGCTTATTGTAACTCCTAAGTCCTTTTCTTTTACAGTAGTACCCAGAACAGTATCTCCCATTTTATAGTTTACATTCAAGTTCCCATGTCCTGTATGTAGGCATTTACATTTCCCAAAATTGAACAGCATCTGCCATTTCTCAGACCATTTCACTAATCTGTCTAGATCGTTTTGTAAATGTTGTTTATCACCATCAGTATTAACCTTTCTAAACAGTTTTGTGTCATCCGCAAATTTCAGTACGTTACTTGTTATACTGTCGTCCAAGTCATTGATATAAATTAAGAATAATATAGGTCCTAGTACTGACCCTTGAGGTACCCCACTCAAAACCGATTTCCAATTTGAAACTTCTCCATCTACTACAACTCGTTGTCTTCTGTCAGTCAGCCATTGTTCTATCCAGTCAGTTATGCTATCCCCGATACCATGGGCTTTTAATTTAAGTAGCAATCTTTGATGTGGCACTTTGTCAAAAGCTTTCTGAAAATCTAAGTAGATAATATCTACTGGCGATCCCACGTCTATCCACTTAGTGATTTCTTCCAAAAAACATAACATATTTGTTAAGCATGACCTTGCTTTAAGGAATCCATGTTGAGATGAATTTAATAATTTATGCTTAACGAGGAAGTCCACCATAAGGTCTTTAATTAACCTTTCTAATAATTTACAAATCACTGACGTTAAACTCACTGGTCTGTAATTCTCTGACTTATTTCTCGAACCCTTTTTAAATAATGGTATGATGTTTGCTTCTTTCCATTCAAACGGAACAACTCCCTCTTTTAATGACAAGTTGAATACTCTTGCAAGTGGTATACTGATTTGATCTACTGTTTCCATTAGTAATTTTGGAGGAATCCCATCCACTCCCGGTGATTTGTTATCCTTCATTGCCCTTATTTTCTTAGCTACCAATTCTGGAGTTACAACTAACGGTCCTAAATATTCAGATTTAGCCCCCTGAAATTTAGCATCAGCAACTGGTAATGAACTAATATCTTCCTTGGTAAACACTGAACTGAAGTAACCATTTAGGTCTTCCGCCATTAAAAACCCCTGTGATATTATATTTCCAGCACTGTCTTCTAGAGGTCCAACCTTGTCTTGTACGTTTTGTTTACTCCTGACATATGCATAAAAACTCTTGCTGTCATTTTTTATGTTACATGCCAGTTTTTGCTCATAGCTTCTTTTAGATTGTCTGATTTCAGTTGTAGCTGCATAAGTGCCACTTTGTATTTTGCATAGTAATAGTAATAAACAAACTAAGCAAAAGTGTCATGTAGTCTGTACTGGCCGATCCCTGTTATTGATCTAAGTAATAAACAAACTAAGCAAAAGTGTCGCGCAGTCTGTACTGGCCGATCCCTGTTATTGATCTAATCAATAAACAAACTAAGCAAAAGTGTCGTGCAGTCTGTATTGGCCGATCCCTGTTGTTGATCTAAGTAGTAAACAAACTAAGCAAAAGTGTCGTGTAGCCTGTACTGGCCTATCCCTGTTATTGATCTAAGTAATAAACAAACTAAGCAAAAGTGTCGTGTATTCTGTACTTGCCGATCCCTGTTATTGATCTAAGTAGTAAACAAACTAAGCAAAAGAGTCGTGTAGTCTGTACTGGCCGATCCCTGTAATTGATCTAAGTAATAAACAAACTAAGCAAAATGTCATGTAGTCTGTACTGGCCGATCCCTATTATTGATCTAAGTAATAAACAAACTAAGCAAAAGTGTCGTATAGTCTGTACTAGCCGATCCCTGTTATTGATCTAATTAATAAACACGCTAAGCAAAAGTGTCGTTTAGTCTGTACTGGCCGATCCCTGTTATTGATCTAAGTAATAAACAAACTAAGCAAAAGTGTCGTGTAGTTTGTACTGGCCGATCCCTGTTATTGATCTAATCAATAAACACACTAGGCAAAAGTGTCGTGTAGTCTCTACTGGCCGATCCCTGTTATTGATCTAAGTAATAAACAAACTAAGCAAAAGTGTCGTGTAGTCTGTACTGGCCGATCCCTGTTATTGATCTAAGTAATAAACAAACTAAGCAAAAGTGTCGTGTAGTCTGTACTGGCCGATCCCTGTTATTGGTCTAAGTAATAAACAAACTAAGCAAAAGTGTCGTGTATTCTGTACTTGCCGATCCCTGTTATTGATCTAAGTAGTAAACAAACTAAGCAAAAGAGTCGTGTAGTTTGTACTGGCCGATCCCTGTAATTGATCTAAGTAATAAACAAACTAAGCAATATGTCGTGTAGTCTGTACTGGCCGATCCCTATTATTGATCTAAGAAATAAACAAACTAAGCAAAAGTGTCTTATAGTCTGTACTGGCCTATCCCTGTTATTGATCTAATTAATAAACACGCTAAGCAAAAGTGTCGTGTATTCTGTACTGGCCGATCCCTGTTATTGATCTAAGTAATAAACAAACTAAGCAAAAGTGTCGTGTAGTCTGTACTGGCCGATCCCTGTTATTGATCTAAGCAATAAACAAACTTAGCAAAAGTGTCGTGTAGTCTGTACTGGCCGATCCCTGTTATTGATCTAATGAATAAACACACTAGGCAAAAGTGTCGTGTAGTCTGTACTGGCCGATCCCTGTTATTGATCTAATTAATAAATACGCTAAGCAAAAGTGTCGTGTAATCTGTACTGGCCGATCCCTGTTATTGATCTAAGTAGTAAACAAACTAAGCAAAAGTGTCGTGTAGCCTGTACTGGCCGATCCCTGTTATTGATCTAAATAATAAACAAACTAAGCAAAAGTGTCGTGTAGTCTGTACTTGCCGATCCCTGTTATTGATCTAAATAGTAAACAAACTAAGCAAAAGAGTCGTGTAGCCTGTACTGGCCGATCCCTGTTATTGATCTAAGTAATAAACAAACTAAGCAAAAGAGTCGTGTAGTCTGTACTGGCCGATCCCTATTATTGATCTAAGTAATAAACAAACTAAGCAAAAGTGTCGTATAATCTGTACTGGCCGATCCCTGTTATTTATCTAATTAATAAACACGCTAAGCAAAAGTGTCGTGTAGTCTGTACTGGCCGATCCCTGTTATTGATCTAAGTAATAAACAAACTAAGCAAAAGTGTCGTGTAGTCTGTACTGGCCGATCCCTGTTATTGATCTAAGTAATAAACAAACTAAGCAAAAGTGTCATGTAGTCTGTACTGGCCGATCCATGTTATTGATCTTAGTAATAAACAAACTAAGCAAAAGTGTCGTGTAGTCTGTACTGGCCGATCCCTGTTATTGATCTAAGTAATAAACAAACTTAGCAAAAGTGTCGTGTAGTCTGTACTGGCCGATCCCAGTTATTGATCTAATCAATAAACACTCTAGGCAAAAGTGTCGTGTAGTCTGTACTGGCCGATCCCTATTATTGATCTAAGAAATAAACAAACTAAGCAAAAGTGTCTTATAGTCTGTACTGGCCGATCCCTGTTATTGATCTAATTAATAAACACGCTAAGCAAAAGTGTCGTGTATTCTGTACTGGCCGATCCCTGTTATTGATCTAAGTAATAAACAAACTAAGCAAAAGTGTCGTGTAGTCTGTACTGGCCGATCCCTGTTATTGATCTAAGCAATAAACAAACTTAGCAAAAGTGTCGTGTAGTCTGTACTGGCCGATCCCTGTTATTGATCTAATGAATAAACACACTAGGCAAAAGTGTCGTGTAGTCTGTACTGGCCGATCCCTGTTATTGATCTAATTAATAAATACGCTAAGCAAAAGTGTCGTGTAAT
Source organism: Lamellibrachia columna (assembly GCA_963662155.1). Taxonomy (NCBI): domain Eukaryota; kingdom Metazoa; phylum Annelida; class Polychaeta; order Sabellida; family Siboglinidae; genus Lamellibrachia; species Lamellibrachia columna. Next base: position 28,265,508 of record OY759268.1, read on the forward strand.
CTGTACTGGCCGATCCCTGTTATTGATCTAAGTAGTAAACAAACTAAGCAAAAGTGTCGTGTAGCCTGTACTGGCCGATCCCTGTTATTGATCTAAATAATAAACAAACTAAGCAAAAGTGTCGTGTAGTCTGTACTTGCCGATCCCTGTTATTGATCTAAATAGTAAACAAACTAAGCAAAAGAGTCGTGTAGCCTGTACTGGCCGATCCCTGTTATTGATCTAAATAATAAACAAACTAAGCAAAAGTGTCGTGTAGTCTGTACTTGCCGATCCCTGTTATTGATCTAAATAGTAAACAAACTAAGCAAAAGAGTCGTGTAGCCTGTACTGGCCGATCCCTGTTATTGATCTAAGTAATAAACAAACTAAGCAAAAGTGTCGTATAATCTGTACTGGCCGATCCCTGTTATTTATCTAATTAATAAACACGCTAAGCAAAAGTGTCGTGTAGTCTGTACTGGCCGATCCCTGTTATTGATCTAAGTAATAAACAAACTAAGCAAAAGTGTCGTGTAGTCTGTACTGGCCGATCCCTGTTATTGATCTAAGTAATAAACAAACTAAGCAAAAGTGTCATGTAGTCTGTACTGGCCGATCCATGTTATTGATCTTAGTAATAAACAAACTAAGCAAAAGTGTCGTGTAGTCTGTACTGGCCGATCCCTGTTATTGATCTAAGTAATAAACAAACTTAGCAAAAGTGTCGTGTAGTCTGTACTGGCCGATCCCAGTTATTGATCTAATCAATAAACACTCTAGGCAAAAGTGTCGTGTAGTCTGTACTGGCCGATCCCTGTTATTGATCTAAGTAATAAACAAACTAAGCCAAAGTGTCGTGTAGTCTGTACTGGCGGATCCCTGTTATTGGTCTAAGTAATAAACAAACTAAGCAAAAGTGTCTTGTAGTCTGTACTGGCCGATCCCTGTTATTGATCTAAGTAATAAACAAACTAAGCAAAAGTGTCGTGTAGTCTGTACTGGCGGATCCCTGTTATTGATCTAAGTAATAAACAAACTAAGCAAAAGTGTCGTGTAGCCTGTACTGGCCGATCCCTGTTATTGATCTAAGTAATAAACAAACTAAGCAAAAGTGTCGTGTAGTCTGTACTTGCCGATCCCTGTTATTGATCTAAGTAGTAAACAAACTAAGCAAAAGAGTCGTGTAGTCTGTACTGGCCGATCCCTGTAATTGATCTAAGTAATAAACAAACTAAGCAAAAGTGTCGTGTAGTCTGTACTGGCCGATCCCTATTATTGATATAAGTAATAAACAAACTAAGCAAAAGTGTCGTATAGTCTGTATTGGCCGATCCCTGTTATTGATCTAATTAATAAACACGCTAAGCAAAAATGTCGTGTAGTTTGTACTGGCCTATCACTGCTATTGATCTAAGTAATAAACAAACTAAGCAAAAGTGTCGTGTATTTTGTACTGGCCGATCCCTGTTATTGATCTAAGTAATAAACAAACTAAGCAAAAGTGTCATGTAGTCTGTACTGGCCGATCCCTGTTATTGATCTAAGTAATAAACAAACTAAGCAAAAGTGTCGCGCAGTCTGTACTGGCCGATCCCTGTTATTGATTTAATCAATAAACAAACTAAGCAAAAGTGTCGTGCAGTCTGTATTGGCCGATCCCTGTTGTTGATCTAAGTAGTAAACAAACTAAGCAAAAGTGTCGTGTAGCCTGTACTGGCCTATCCCTGTTATTGATCTAAGTAATAAACAAACTAAGCAAAAGTGTCGTGTATTCTGTACTTGCCGATCCCTGTTATTGATCTAAGTAGTAAACAAACTAAGCAAAAGAGTCGTGTAGTCTGTACTGGCCGATCCCTGTAATTGATCTAAGTAATAAACAAACTAAGCAAAATGTCATGTAGTCTCTACTGGCCGATCCCTATTATTGATCTAAGTAATAAACAAACTAAGCAAAAGTGTCGTATAGTCTGTACTAGCCGATCCCTGTTATTGATCTAATTAATAAACACGCTAAGCAAAAGTGTCGTTTAGTCTGTACTGGCCGATCCCTGTTATTGATCTAAGTAATAAACAAACTAAGCAAAAGTGTCGTGTAGTTTGTACTGGCCGATCCCTGTTATTGATATAATCAATAAACACACTAGGCAAAAGTGTCGTGTAGTCTCTACTGGCCGATCCCTGTTATTGATCTAAGTAATAAACAAACTAAGCAAAAGTGTCATGTAGTCTGTACTGGCCGATCCCTGTTATTGATCTAAGTAATAAACAAACTAAGCAAAAGTGTCGTGTAGTCTCTACTGGCCGATCCCTGTTATTGATCTAAGTAATAAACAAACTTAGCAAAAGTGTCGTGTAGTCTGTACTGGCCGATCCCTGTTATTGATCTAATTAATAAACACGCTAAGCAAAAGTGTCGTGTAGTCTGGACTGGCCGATCCCTGTTATTGATCTAAGTAATAAACAAACTAAGCAAAAGTTTCGTGTAGTTTGTACTGGCCGATCCCTGTTATTGATCTAAGTTATAAAGAAACTAAGCAAAAGTGTCATGTAGTCTGTACTGGCCGATCCCTGTTATTGATCTTAGTAATAAACAAACTAAGCAAAAGTGTCGTGTAGTCTGTACTGGCCGATCCCTGTTATTGATCTAAGTAATAAACAAACTTAGCAAAAGTGTCGTGTAATCTGTACTGGCCGATCCCTGTTATTGATCTAATGAATAAACACACTAGGCAAAAGTGTCGTGTAGTCTCTACTGGCCTATCTATGTTATTGATCTAATTAATAAACACGCTAAGCAAAAGTGTCGTGTAATCTGTACTAGCCGATCCCTGTTATTGATCTAAGTAGTAAACAAACTAAGCAAAAGTGTCGTGTAGCCTGTACTGGCCGATCCCTGTTATTGATCTAAGTAATAAACAAACTAAGCAAAAGTGTCGTGTAGTCTGTACTTGCCGATCCCTGTTATTGATCTAAGTAGTAAACAAACTAAGCAAAAGTGTCGTGTAGCCTGTACTGGCCGATCCCTGTTATTGATCTAAGTAATAAACAAACTAAGCAAAAGTGTCGTGTAGTCTGTACTTGCCGATCCCTGTTATTGATCTAAGTAGTAAACAAACTAAGCAAAATAGTCGTGTAGTCTGTACTGGCCGATCCCTGTTATTGATCTACGTAATAAACAAACTAAGCAAAAGAGTCGTGTATTCTGTACTGGCCGATCCCTATTATTGATCTAAGTAATAAACAAACTAAGCAAAAGTGTCGTATAATCTGTACTGGCCGATCCCTGTTATTGATCTAATGAATAAACACGCTAAGTAAAAGTGTCGTGTATTCTGTACTGGCCGATCCCTGTTATTGATCTAAGTAATAAACAAACTAAGCAAAAGTGTCGTGTAGTCTGTACTGGCCGATCCCTGTTATTGATCTAAGTAATAAACAAACTAAGCAAAAGTGTCATGTAGTCTGTACTGGCCGATCTCTGTTATTGATCTAAGTAATAAACAAACTAAGCAAAAGTGTCGTGTAGTCTGTACTGGCCGATCCCTGTTATTGATCTAAGTAATAAACAAACTTAGCAAAAGTGTCGTGTAGTCTGTACTGGCGGATCCCTATTATTGGACTAAGTAATAAACAAACTAAGCAAAAGTGTCTTGTAGTCTGTACTGGCCGATCCCTGTTATTGATCTAAGTAATAAACAAACTAAGCAAAAGTGTCGTGTAATCTGTACTGGCCGATCTCTGTTATTGATCTAATTAATAAACACACTAAAAAAAAGTGTCGCGTAGTCTGTACTGGCCGATCCCTGTTATTGATCTAAGTAATAAACAAACTAATTAAAAGTGTCGTGCAGTCTGTATTGGCCGATCTCTGTTATTGATCTAAGTAATAAACAAACTAAGCAAAAGTGTAGTGTAGCCTGTACTGGCCGATCCCTGTTATTGATCTAAGTAATAAACAAACTAAGCAAAAGTGTCGTGTAGTCTGTACTTGCCGATCCCTGTTATTGATCTAAGTAGTAAACAAACTAAGCAAAAGAGTCGTGTAGTCTGTACTGGCCGATCCCTGTGATTGATCTAAGTAATAAACAAACTAAGCAAAAGTGTCGTGTAGTCTGTACTGGCCGATCCCTATTATTGATCTAAATAATAAACAAACTAAGCAAAAGTGTCGTATAGTCTGTATTGGCCGATCCCTGTTATTGATCTAATTAATAAACACGCTAAGCAAAAATGTCGTGTAGTTTGTACTGGCGGATCCCTGTTATTGATCTAAGTAATAAACAAACTAAGCAAAAGTGTCGTGTAGTTTGTACTGGCCGATCCCTTTTATTGATCTAAGTAATAAACAAACTAAGCAAAAGTGTCATGTAGTCTGTACTGGCCGATCCCTGTTATTGATCTAAGTAATAAACAAACTAAGCAAAAGTGTCGCGCAGTCTGTACTGGCCGATCCCTGTTATTGATCTAATCAATAAACAAACTAAGAAAAAGTGTCGTGCAGTCTGTATTGGCCGATCCCTGTTGTTGATCTAAGTAGTAAACAAACTAAGCAAAAGTGTCGTGTAGCCTGTACTGGCCGATCCCTGTTATTGATCTAAGTAATATACAAACTAAGCAAAAGTGTCGTGTATTCTGTACTTGCCGATCCCTGTTATTGAGCTAAGTAGTAAACAAACTAAGCAAAAGAGTGGTGTAGTCTGTACTGGCCGATCCCTGTAATTGATCTAAGTAATAAACAAACTAAGCAAAATGTCGTGTAGTCTGTACTGGCCGATCCCTATTATTGATCTAAGTAATAAACAAACTAAGCAAATGTGTCGTATATTCTGTACTAGCCGATCCCTGTTATTGATCTAATTAATAAACACGCTAAGCAAAAGTGTCGTGTAGTCTGTACTGGCCGATCCCTGTTATTGATCTAAGTAATAAACAAACTAAGCAAAAGTGTCATGTAGTCTGTACTGGCCGATCCCTGTTATTGATCTAAGTAATAAACAAACTAAGCAAGAGTGTCGTGTAGTCTCTACTGGCCGATCCCTGTTATTGATCTAAGTAATAAACAAACTTAGCAAAAGTGTCGTGTAGTCTGTACTGGCCGATCCCTGTTATTGATCTAATCAATAAACACACTAGGCAAAAGTGTCGTGTAGTCTGTACTGGCCGATCCCTGTTATTGATCTAATTAATAAACACACTAAGCAAAAGTGTCGTGTAATCTGTACTGGCCGATCCCTGTTATTGATCTAATTAATAAACACGCTAAGCAAAAGTGTCGTGTAGTCTGTACTGGCCGATCCCTGTAATTGATCAAAGTAATAAACAAACTAAGCAAAAGTGTCGTGTAGTCTGTACTGGCCGATCCCTATTATTGATCTAAGTAATAAACAAACTAAGCAAAAGTGTCGTGTAGTCTGTACTGGCCGATCACTGTTATTGATCTAATTAATAAACACGCTAAGCAAAAGTGTCGTGTAGTCTGTACTGGCCGATCCCTGTTATTGATCTAAGTAATAAACAAACTAAGCAAAAGTGTCGTGTAGTTTGTACTGGCCGATCCCTGTTATTGATCTAAGTAATAAAGAAACTAAGCAAAACTGTCATGTAGTCTGTACTGGCCGATCCCTGTTATTGATCTAAGTAATAAACAAACTAATTAAAAGTGTCGTGCAGTCTGTATTGGCCGATCTCTGTTATTGATCTAAGTAATAAACAAACTAAGCAAAAGTGTAGTGTAGCCTGTACTGGCCGATCCCTGTTATTGATCTAATTAATAAACACGCTAAGCAAAAGTGTCGTGTAATCTGTACTGGCCGATCCCTGTTATTGATCTAATTAATAAACTCGCTAAGCAAAAGTGTCGTGTAGTCTGTACTGGCCGATCCCTGTAATTGATCTAAGTAATAAACAAACTAAGCAAAAGTGTCGTGTAGTTTGTACTGGCCGATCCCTGTTATTGATCTAAGTTATAAAGAAACTAAGCAAAAGTGTCATGTAGTCTGTACTGGCCGATCCCTGTTATTGATCTAAGTAATAAACAAACTAAGCAAAAGTGTCGTGTAGTCTGTACTGGCCGATCCCTGTTATTGATCTAAGTAATAAACAAACTTAGCAAAAGTGTCGTGTAGTCTGTACTGGCCGATCCCTGTTATTGATCTAATGAATAAACACACTAGGCAAAAGTGTCGTGTAGTCTGTACTGGCCGATCCCTGTTATTGATCTAATTAATAAACACGCTAAGCAAAAGTGTCGTGTAATCTGTACTAGCCGATCCCTGTTATTGATCTAAGTAGTAAACAAACTAAGCAAAAGTGTCGTGTAGCCTGTACTGGCCGATCCCTGTTATTGATCTAAGTAATAAGCAAACTAAGCAAAAGTGTCGTGTAGTCTGTACTTGCCGATCCCTGTTATTGATCTAAGTAGTAAACAAACTAAGCAAAAGAGTCGTGTAGCCTGTACTGGCCGTTCCCTGTTATTGATCTAAGTAATAAACAAACTAAGCAAAAGAGTCGTGTAGTCTGTACTGGCCGATCCCTATTATTGATCTAAGTAATAAACAAACTAAGCAAAAGTGTCGTTTAATCTGTACTGGCCGATCCCTGTTATTTATCTAATTAATAAACACGCTAAGCAAAAGTGTCGTGTAGTCTGTACTGGCCGATCCCTGTTATTGATCTAAGTATTAAACAAACTTAGCAAAAGTGTCGTGTAGTCTGTACTGGCCGATCCCTGTTATTGATCTAAGTAATAAACAAACTAAGCAAAAGTGTCGTGTAGTCTGTACTGGCCGATCCCTGTTATTGATCTAAGTAATAAACAAACTTAGCAAAAGTGTCGTGTAGTCTGTACTGGCCGATCCCTGTTATTGATCTAAGTAATAAACAAACTAAGCAAAAGTGTCGTGTAGTCTGTACTGGCGGATCCCTGCTATTGGTCTAAGTAATAAACAAACTAAGCAAAAGTGTCTTGTATTCTGTACTGGCCGATCCCTGTTATTGATCTAAGTAATAAACAAACTAAGCAAAAGTGTCGTGTAGTCTGTACTGGCGGATCCCTGTTATTGGTCTAAGTAATAAACAAACTAAGCAAAAGTGTCGTGTAGTCTGTACTGGCCGATCCCTGTTATTGGTCTAAGTAATAAACAAACTAAGCAAAAGTGTCGTGTAATCTGTACTGGCCGATCTCTGTTATTGATCTAATTAATAAACACACTAAGCAAAAGTGTCGCGTAGTCTGTACTGGCCGATCCCTGTTATTGATCTAAGTAATAAACAAACTAAGGAAAAGTGTCGTGCAGTCTGTATTGGCCGATCTCTGTTATTGATCTAAGTAATAAACAAACTAAGCAAAAGTGTCGTATAGTCTGTACTGGCCGATCCCTGTTATTGATCTAATCAATAAACACACTAGGCAAAAGTGTCGTGTAGTCTGTACTGGCCGATCCCTGTTATTGATCTAATTAATAAACACGCTAAGCAAAAGTGTCGTGTAGTCTGTACTGGGCGATCCCTGTTATTGATCTAAGTAATAAACAAACTAAGCAAAAGTGTCGTGTAGTTTGTACTGGCCGATCCCTGTTATTGATCTAATTAATAAACACACTATGCAAAAGTGTCGTGTAGTCTGTACTGGCCGATCCCTGTTATTGATCTAAGTAATAAACACACTAAGCAAAAGTGTCGTGTAGTCTGTACTGGCCGATCTCTATTATTGATGTAATTAGTCAACAAAATAAGCACAAGTGTCATGTAGTCTGTACTGGCCGATCCATGTTATTGATCTAATAAGTAAACAAACTAAGCAAAAGTGTCGTGTAGTCTCTACTGGCCGATCCCTGTTATTGATCTAAGTAATAAACAAACTAAGCAAAAGTGTCATGTAGTCTGTACTGGCCGATCCCTGTTATTGATCTAAATAATAAACAAACTAAGCAAAAGTGTCGTGTAGTCTGTACTGGCCGATCCCTGTTATTGATCTAAGTAATAAACAAACTTAGCAAAAGTGTCGTGTAGTCTGTACTGGCGGATCCCTATTATTGGACTAAGTAATGAACAAACTAAGCAAAAGTGTCTTGTAGTCTGTACTGGCCGATCCCTGTTATTGATCTAAGTAATAAACAAACTAAGCAAAAGTGTCGTGTAATCTGTACTGGCCGATCTCTGTTATTGATCTAATTAATAAACACACTAAGCAAAAGTGTCGCGTAGTCTGTACTGGCCGATCCCTGTTATTGATCTAAGTAATAAACAAACTAATTAAAAGTGTCGTGCAGTCTGTATTGGCCGATCTCTGTTATTGATCTAAGTAATAAACAAACTAAGCAAAAGTGTAGTGTAGCCTGTACTGGCCGATCCCTGTTATTGATCTAAGTAATAAACAAACTAAGCAAAAGTGTCGTGTAGTCTGTACTTGCCGATCCCTGTTATTGATCTAAGTAGTAAACAAACTAAGCAAAAGAGTCGTGTAGTCTGTACTGGCCGATCCCTGTGATTGATCTAAGTAATAAACAAACTAAGCAAAAGTGTCGTGTAGTCTGTACTGGCCGATCCCTATTATTGATCTAAATAATAAACAAACTAAGCAAAAGTGTCGTATAGTCTGTATTGGCCGATCCCTGTTATTGATCTAATTAATAAACACGCTAAGCAAAAATGTCGTGTAGTTTGTACTGGCGGATCCCTGTTATTGATCTAAGTAATAAACAAACTAAGCAAAAGTGTCGTGTAGTTTGTACTGGCCGATCCCTTTTATTGATCTAAGTAATAAACAAACTAAGCAAAAGTGTCATGTAGTCTGTACTGGCCGATCCCTGTTATTGATCTAAGTAATAAACAAACTAAGCAAAAGTGTCGCGCAGTCTGTACTGGCCGATCCCTGTTATTGATCTAATCAATAAACAAACTAAGAAAAAGTGTCGTGCAGTCTGTATTGGCCGATCCCTGTTGTTGATCTAAGTAGTAAACAAACTAAGCAAAAGTGTCGTGTAGCCTGTACTGGCCGATCCCTGTTATTGATCTAAGTAATAAACAAACTAAGCAAAAGTGTCGTGTATTCTGTACTTGCCGATCCCTGTTATTGAGCTAAGTAGTAAACAAACTAAGCAAAAGAGTGGTGTAGTCTGTACTGGCCGATCCCTGTAATTGATCTAAGTAATAAACAAACTAAGCAAAATGTCGTGTAGTCTGTACTGGCCGATCCCTATTATTGATCTAAGTAATAAACAAACTAAGCAAATGTGTCGTATATTCTGTACTAGCCGATCCCTGTTATTGATCTAATTAATAAACACGCTAAGCAAAAGTGTCGTGTAGTCTGTACTGGCCGATCCCTGTTATTGATCTAAGTAATAAACAAACTAAGCAAAAGTGTCATGTAGTCTGTACTGGCCGATCCCTGTTATTGATCTAAGTAATAAACAAACTAAGCAAGAGTGTCGTGTAGTCTCTACTGGCCGATCCCTGTTTAGATTTTAACAAGAAGATTTAACAAGATTTGCCATCCAAGCCAAAGGCCCAGATGGCAAGTGGACAAGGAAGCCATTGGCTTATCGAGAGTCCAACAATGTTCACCTACTTATAACCCGCCCTCCTGATATATGTGTCAACCTTGTTTTTAAACATATTCACGCTGCTAGCAGTTACACAATCTGTAGACAATTTGTTCCATTCATTTATTGTCCTCTGTGAGAACGAGTGCTTCCTGATGTCCAATCTACATTGATCCTTTACTAATTTTACCTCATGTCCTCTAGTTCTGCTATCCTTCTTGAGTGAGAAAAACATATTTCTATCAATAATTTCATACCCATTCAATATCTTAAAAACTTCAATCTGATCTCCTCTTAACCTCCTTGTCTCTAGAGTTGTTAAACCACATTCTTTCAGGCGTTCTTCATAACTAAGGTCTCTCAGTTCTGGAATCATTTTAGTTGCTCTCCTTTGTATGCGTTCAAGCGTATCTATATCCTTCTTACGATATGGTCTCCATGCTTGTATACAGTATTCTAAATGAGGTCTAACTATTGCTTTATAAAGAGGTATAATTAACTTTTTTCCCTTGTATGTTATGTTTCTTCTAATCAATCCAAGAATTTGATTACCCTTTGAAGCTGCAATACCACACTGCTCTGAAACTTTCATATCAGCGCTTATTGTAACTCCTAAGTCCTTTTCTTTTACAGTAGTACCCAGAACAGTATCTCCCATTTTATAGTTTACATTCAAGTTCCCATGTCCTGTATGTAGGCATTTACATTTCCCAAAATTGAACAGCATCTGCCATTTCTCAGACCATTTCACTAATCTGTCTAGATCGTTTTGTAAATGTTGTTTATCACCATCAGTATTAACCTTTCTAAACAGTTTTGTGTCATCCGCAAATTTCAGTACGTTGCTTGTTATACTGTCGTCCAAGTCATTGATATAAATTAAGAATAATATAGGTCCTAGTACTGACCCTTGAGGTACCCCACTCAAAACCGATTTCCAATTTGAAACTTCTCCATCTACTACAACTCGTTGTCTTCTGTCAGTCAGCCATTGTTCTATCCAGTCAGTTATGCTATCCCCGATACCATGGGCTTTTAATTTAAGTAGCAATCTTTGATGTGGCACTTTGTCAAAAGCTTTCTGAAAATCTAAGTAGATAATATCTACTGGCGATCCCACGTCTATCCACTTAGTGATTTCTTCCAAAAAACATAACATATTTGTTAAGCATGACCTTGCTTTAAGGAATCCATGTTGAGATGAATTTAATAATTTATGCTTAACGAGGAAGTCCACCATATGGTCTTTAATTAACCTTTCTAATAATTTACAAATCACTGACGTTAAACTCACTGGTCTGTAATTCTCTGACTTATTTCTCGAACCCTTTTTAAATAATGGTATGATGTTTGCTTCTTTCCATTCAAACGGAACAACTCCCTCTTTTAATGACAAGTTGAATACTCTTGCAAGTGGTATACTGATTTGATCTACTGTTTCCATTAGTAATTTTGGAGGAATCCCATCCACTCCCGGTGATTTGTTATCCTTCATTGCCCTTATTTTCTTAGCTACCAATTCTGGAGTTACAACTAACGGTCCTAAATATTCAGATTTAGCCCCCTGAAATTTAGCATCAGCAACTGGTAATGAACTAATATCTTCCTTGGTAAACACTGAACTGAAGTAACCATTTAGGTCTTCCGCCATTAAAAACCCCTGTGATATTATATTTCCAGCACTGTCTTCTAGAGGTCCAACCTTGTCTTGTACGTTTTGTTTACTCCTGACATATGCATAAAAACTCTTGCTGTCATTTTTTATGTTACATGCCAGTTTTTGCTCATAGCTTCTTTTAGATTGTCTGATTTCAGTTGTAGCTGCATTAAGTGCCTCTTTGTATTTTGCATAGTCTTCTTCCTTTCTGGTACGCCTATAAACCCTCCACATAGTTTGTTTTAGCATTATTTTTCTAATAGCCTCTTTTGACAAATGTTTCTTTCTACACCGTTTTCCTTGTTTTCGGAAGGGAACAAATTTATCGATGATACTCTCAATTTCATATTTAAGAATGTTCCAGCATTCAATTGCGGTCTTATTCATCAGCATGTTATTCCAATCTAGCTGTGCTAAGTATTTTCTCATATCTTTGTAGTTACCTTTGTGGAAGTTTCTCTTGTACGTTTTCTTACTTTTACTTTCTGATTTTACATTGATGTCAAAATGTATTTGATTATGGTCACTATTACCCAATGGTTCAAATATTTTTACATTGTCCACTAATTCTTTTTGTGATGACAAAACTATATCTAATACATTTTCTCCCCTGGTTGGTTCTAGTACGTGCTGAGTAAGAAAGCTATCCTGGATTAAACATAGAAATTGTTGATCCTCAATCCCTGTGCTCTCTAGAGAATTCCATTGTATGTGTCCATGGTTAAAATCTCCCATTATGATACATTCCCCTTTACTAACTTCCTTTATAGCGTTTTTTATTTTTGTGTTGTCCTCTTTGTTTATGTTTGGACTTCGGTAAACTAATCCAATAGTTAATTTTGAATTTCCTGAAACAATTTTGCACCAAACAGCTTCATCGCAATCTGCTTCCCTTTCTAGTTTTATTTCATAAGCCTGAATAGATTCTTTAACATATAAAATAACTCCCCCGCCCCTTCTTCCTATTCGATCTTTCCTAAACATTACGTATCCTGTCAGTCCTAATTCAGCATCTGTAATATCTATGTTGGCCCATGATTCAGTTATACCAATTATGTGAGGGTCAATATCTTCTACCATAATGTTTAATTCGTTTTTCTTATTTACTATGCTCCTTGCATTTAAACATACGCATATATAACCTTTTTCAGAGATGTTTTTCGGATGATTTGATATTGGTTTATCTGTGCTAGTGGCCTCTTGTTCTGCTTGAGACACCTCTAGGTAACCCCCCTGCACTTCTAGTTTAAAGAATGTTTACTTCCAAAAACATTTGTCATTGTACCCAAGTCGCTATCTACTGCTGCTGAAAGTTTGTCCGCGAATACTGCCGCCCCCTTTCCACTTAAATGAAGCCCATCCTTCATGTACATATCTGCCCTCCCAACAAAACTTCCCCATAAATCCACAAATCCAACTTCCTCTTCCCTACACAGCCTCTGGACTAACATGTTAATTGCCATCCCCCGACAATTTCGATATTTGTGACCCCTCCTGCCCATTACAGGTAAAATCCCTGACAGTATTACCTGCTCAACCCGCGTCTGTTTTAGTGTTCTGACCAACTGCCTATATTTCCTAACTATGGCAGTTGTACCCTCCCTCTCTACGTTATTTGTCCCTACGTGTACTAAAACAGATCCACCCTTACCCGAGCCTACGATGTTTTTTACCCTCTCAGTTATCGCCTCTATTTTGGCTCCAGGCAAGCAGACCACCACATCATCTCCCTTGTTTAAGACTCTGTCGGTCTTCCTAACTATCGAATCCCCCACAAACACCCTCGCTCTCTTCCTCACCCCCTCTATCACTGCTGCAGAATAACTCTTCCTTTCGATCCCCTCCATCACATTCTGTCCTGACCCCTTCCCTCCTGTCTCCCCCACTTCCCACTCCTTTGCTCTTGTCTCTCCCACTCCCCTCTCCTTCACTCCGGTTGTTTTCCCTTCCGTCTCCCCCACTCCCTTCTCCTTCCCTCCTGTCTCCCCTACTCCCCTCTCCTTCCCTCCGGTTGTTTTCCCTCCCGTCTCCCCCACTCCCTTCTCCTTCCCTCCTGTCGCCGCTACTCCCCTCTCCTTCACTCCGGTTGTCTTCCCTCCCGTCTCCCCCACTCCCTTCTCCTTCCCTCCTGTCTCCCCTACTCCCATCTCCTTCACTCTGGTTGTCTTCCCTTCCGTTCCTTTCCTTCCCGTCTCCTTACGTCCTGTCTCCCTATGACCTGTCACCTTCCCTCCTCTCAGCTTCCTCCCAGGCTGAGGTGAGCTCTCCCTAGCATCTCTTGTGTCTTTCGACACTTTATCGTCTACAGTTCCCCCACCGGAACTACTGGCACAACTCCCCTGTTCCCTTCCTACCATTGCCACAACGAGCAGCCTCAGCTCTTCCAACTCCACCTCTAGTTCCTTCATCCGTGCGCATCCCCTACACTCAAAACTAAAACTATCTGCCTGGACCTCAGCCCAGGACTTCTCGCACCCAGACTTGACGAAATCCACCCAGTTGCTGCAACTATTGTTATTGATCTAAGTAATAAACAAACTTAGCAAAAGTGTCGTGTAGTCTGTACTGGCCGATCCCTGTTATTGATCTAATCAATAAACACACTAGGCAAAAGTGTCGTGTAGTCTGTACTGGCCGATCCCTGTTATTGATCTAATTAATAAACACACTAAGCAAAAGTGTCGTGTAATCTGTACTGGCCGATCCCTGTTATTGATCTAATTAATAAACACGCTAAGCAAAAGTGTCGTGTAGTCTGTACTGGCCGATCCCTGTAATTGATCAAAGTAATAAACAAACTAAGCAAAAGTGTCGTGTAGTCTGTACTGGCCGATCCCTATTATTGATCTAAGTAATAAACAAACTAAGCAAAAGTGTCGTGTAGTCTGTACTGGCCGATCACTGTTATTGATCTAATTAATAAACACGCTAAGCAAAAGTGTCGTGTAGTCTGTACTGGCCGATCCCTGTTATTGATCTAAGTAATAAACAAACTAAGCAAAAGTGTCGTGTAGTTTGTACTGGCCGATCCCTGTTATTGATCTAAGTAATAAAGAAACTAAGCAAAACTGTCATGTAGTCTGTACTGGCCGATCCCTGTTATTGATCTAAGTAATAAACAAACTAATTAAAAGTGTCGTGCAGTCTGTATTGGCCGATCTCTGTTATTGATCTAAGTAATAAACAAACTAAGCAAAAGTGTAGTGTAGCCTGTACTGGCCGATCCCTGTTATTGATCTAATTAATAAACACGCTAAGCAAAAGTGTCGTGTAATCTGTACTGGCCGATCCCTGTTATTGATCTAATTAATAAACTCGCTAAGCAAAAGTGTCGTGTAGTCTGTACTGGCCGATCCCTGTAATTGATCTAAGTAATAAACAAACTAAGCAAAAGTGTCGTGTAGTTTGTACTGGCCGATCCCTGTTATTGATCTAAGTTATAAAGAAACTAAGCAAAAGTGTCATGTAGTCTGTACTGGCCGATCCCTGTTATTGATCTAAGTAATAAACAAACTAAGCAAAAGTGTCGTGTAGTCTGTACTGGCCGATCCCTGTTATTGATCTAAGTAATAAACAAACTTAGCAAAAGTGTCGTGTAGTCTGTACTGGCCGATCCCTGTTATTGATCTAATGAATAAACACACTAGGCAAAAGTGTCGTGTAGTCTGTACTGGCCGATCCCTGTTATTGATCTAATTAATAAACACGCTAAGCAAAAGTGTCGTGTAATCTGTACTAGCCGATCCCTGCTATTGATCTAAGTAGTAAACAAACTAAGCAAAAGTGTCGTGTAGCCTGTACTGGCCGATCCCTGTTATTGATCTAAGTAATAAGCAAACTAAGCAAAAGTGTCGTGTAGTCTGTACTTGCCGATCCCTGTTATTGATCTAAGTAGTAAACAAACTAAGCAAAAGAGTCGTGTAGCCTGTACTGGCCGTTCCCTGTTATTGATCTAAGTAATAAACAAACTAAGCAAAAGAGTCGTGTAGTCTGTACTGGCCGATCCCTATTATTGATCTAAGTAATAAACAAACTAAGCAAAAGTGTCGTTTAATCTGTACTGGCCGATCCCTGTTATTTATCTAATTAATAAACACGCTAAGCAAAAGTGTCGTG
Source organism: Lamellibrachia columna (assembly GCA_963662155.1). Taxonomy (NCBI): domain Eukaryota; kingdom Metazoa; phylum Annelida; class Polychaeta; order Sabellida; family Siboglinidae; genus Lamellibrachia; species Lamellibrachia columna. The sequence continues at coordinate 28,280,808 of OY759268.1, forward strand.
TAGTCTGTACTGGCCGATCCCTGTTATTGATCTAAGTATTAAACAAACTTAGCAAAAGTGTCGTGTAGTCTGTACTGGCCGATCCCTGTTATTGATCTAAGTAATAAACAAACTAAGCAAAAGTGTCGTGTAGTCTGTACTGGCCGATCCCTGTTATTGATCTAAGTAATAAACAAACTTAGCAAAAGTGTCGTGTAGTCTGTACTGGCCGATCCCTGTTATTGATCTAAGTAATAAACAAACTAAGCAAAAGTGTCGTGTAGTCTGTACTGGCGGATCCCTGCTATTGGTCTAAGTAATAAACAAACTAAGCAAAAGTGTCTTGTATTCTGAACTGGCCGATCCCTGTTATTGATCTAAGTAATAAACAAACTAAGCAAAAGTGTCGTGTAGTCTGTACTGGCGGATCCCTGTTATTGGTCTAAGTAATAAACAAACTAAGCAAAAGTGTCGTGTAGTCTGTACTGGCCGATCCCTGTTATTGGTCTAAGTAATAAACAAACTAAGCAAAAGTGTCGTGTAATCTGTACTGGCCGATCTCTGTTATTGATCTAATTAATAAACACACTAAGCAAAAGTGTCGCGTAGTCTGTACTGGCCGATCCCTGTTATTGATCTAAGTAATAAACAAACTAAGGAAAAGTGTCGTGCAGTCTGTATTGGCCGATCTCTGTTATTGATCTAAGTAATAAACAAACTAAGCAAAAGTGTCGTATAGTCTGTACTGGTCGATCCCTGTTATTGATCTAATCAATAAACACACTAGGCAAAAGTGTCGTGTAGTCTGTACTGGCCGATCCCTGTTATTGATCTAATTAATAAACACGCTAAGCAAAAGTGTCGTGTAGTCTGTACTGGGCGATCCCTGTTATTGATCTAAGTAATAAACAAACTAAGCAAAAGTGTCGTGTAGTTTGTACTGGCCGATCCCTGTTATTGATCTAATTAATAAACACACTATGCAAAAGTGTCGTGTAGTCTGTACTGGCCGATCCCTGTTATTGATCTAAGTAATAAACACACTAAGCAAAAGTGTCGTGTAGTCTGTACTGGCCGATCTCTATTATTGATGTAATTAGTCAACAAAATAAGCACAAGTGTCATGTAGTCTGTACTGGCCGATCCATGTTATTGATCTAATAAGTAAACAAACTAAGCAAAAGTGTCGTGTAGTCTCTACTGGCCGATCCCTGTTATTGGTCTAAGTAATAAACAAACTAAGCAAAAGTGTCTTGTGGTCTGTACTGGCCGATCCCTGTTATTGATCTAATAATAAACAAACTAAGCAAAAGTGTCGCGTAGTCTGTACTGGCGGATCCCTGTTATTGGTCTAAGTAATAAACAAACTAAGCAAAAGTGTCGTGTAGTCTGTACTGGCCGATCCCTGTTATTGGTCTAAGTAATAAACAAACTAAGCAAAAGTGTTGTGTAGCCTGTACTGGCCGATCCCTGTTATTGATCTAAGTAGTAAACAAACTAAGCAAAAGAGTCGTGTAGTCTGTACTGGCCGATCCCTGTAATTGATCTAAGTAATAAACAAACTAAACAAAAGTGTCGTATAGTCTGTATTGGCCGATCCCTGTTATTGATCTAATTAATAAACACGCTAAGCAAAAATGTCGTGTAGTCTGTACTGGCCTATCCCTGTTATTGATCTAAGTAATAAACAAACTAAGCAAAAGTGTCGTGTAGTCTGTACTGGCCGATCCCTGTTATTGGTCTAAGTAATAAACAAACTAAGCAAAAGTGTCTTGTAGTCTGTACTGGCCGATCCCTGTTATTGATCTAAGTAATAAACAAACTAAGCAAAAGTGTCGTGTAGTTTGTACTGGCCGATCCCTGTTATTGATCTAAGTAATAAACAAACTAAGCAAAAGTGTCGTGTAGTCTGTACTGGCCGATCCCTGTTATTGATCTAAGTAATAAACAAACTAAGCAAAAGTGTCGTGTAGTCTGTACTGGCCGATCCCTGTTATTGATCTAATTAATAAACAAACTAAGCAAAAGTGTCGTGTAGTCTGTACTGGCCGATCCCTGTATTGATCTAAGTAATAAACAAACTAAGCACAAGTGTTGTGTAGTCTGTACTGGCCGATCCCTATTATTAATGTAATTAATCAATAAACTAAGCACAAGTGTCGTGTATTCTGTACTGGCCGATCCCTGTTATTGATCTAATAAGTAAACAAACTAAGCAAAAGTGTCCTGTAGTCTGTACTGGCCGATCCCTGTATTGATCTAAGTAATAAACAAACTAAACACAAGTGTTGTGTAGTCTGTACTGGCCGATCCCTATTATTGATGTAATTAATCAATAAACTAAGCACAAGTGTCGTGTAATCTGTACTGGCCGATCCATGTTATTGATCTAATAAGTAAACAAACTAAGCAAAAGTGTCGTGTAGTCTGTACTGGCCGATCCCTGTATTGATCTAAGTAATAAACAAACTAAGCACAAGTGTTGTGTAGTCTGTACTGGCCGATCCCTATTATTGATGTAATTAATCAATAAACTAAGCACAAGTGTCGTGTAGTCTGTACTGGCCGATCCCTTTTACTGATCTAATTAATAAACAAAATAAGCAGAAGTCCTGTACTGGATGTAGTAACTGGGTAGATTTCGTCAAGTCTGGGTGCGAGAAGTCCTGGGCTGAGGTCCAGGCAGATAGTTTTAGTTTTGAGTGTAGGGGATGCGCAAGGATGAAGGAACTAGAGGTGGAGTTGGAAGAGCTGAGGCTGCTCGTTGTGGCAATGGTGGGAAGGGAACAGGGGAGTTGTGCCGGTAGTTCCGGTGAGGGAACAGTAGACGATAAAGTGGGGAAAGACACAAGAGATGCTAGGGAGAGCTCACCTCAGCCTGGGAGGAAGCTGAGAGGAGGGAAGGTGATAGGTCATAGGGAGACAGGACGTAAGGAGACGGGAAGGAAAGGAACGGGAGGGAAGACAACCGGGGTGAAGGAGAGGGGAGTAGGGGAGACAGGAGGGAAGGAGAAGGGAGTGGGGGAGACGGGAGGGAAGACAACCGGGGTGAAGGAGAGGGGAGGGAAGGAGACAGGAGGGAAGGAGAAGGGAGTGGGGGAGACGGGAGGGAAGAGAACCGGAGTGAAGGAGAGGGGAGTAGCGGAGACAGGAGGGAAGGAGAAGGGAGTGGGGGAGACGGGAGGGAAAACAACCGGAGTGAAGGAGAGGGGAGTAGGGGAGACAGGAGGGAAGGAGAAGGGAGTGGGGGAGACGGAAGAGAAGGGGTCAGGACAGAATGTGATGGAGGGGATCGAAAGGAAGAGTTATTCTGCAGCAGTGATAGAGGGGTGAGGAAGAGAGCGAGGGTGTTTGTGGGGGATTCGATAGTTAGGAAGACCGACAGAGTCTTAAACAAGGGAGATGATGTGGTGGTCTGCTTGCCTGGAGCCAAAATAGAGGCGATAACTGAGAGGGTAAAAAACATCGTAGGCTCGGGTATGGGTGGATCTGTTTTAGTACATGTAGGGACAAATAACGTAGAGAGGGAGGGTACAACTGCCATAGTTAGGAAATATAGGCAGTTGGTCAGAACACTAAAACAGACGCGGGTTGAGCAGGTAATACTGTCAGGGATTTTACCTGTAATGGGCAGGAGGGGTCATAAATACCGAAATTGTCGGGGGATGGCAATTAACATGTTAGTCCAGAGGCTGTGTAGGGAAGAGGAAGTTGGATTTGTGGATTTATGGGGAAGTTTTGTTGGGAGGGCTGATATGTACATGAAGGATGGGCTTCATTTAAGTGGAAAGGGGGCGGCAGTATTCGCGGACAAACTTTCAGCAGCAGTAGATAGCGACTTGGGTACAATGACAAATATTTTTGGAAGTAAACATTCTTTAAACTAGAAGTGCAGGGGGGTTACCTAGAGGTGTCTCAAGCAGAACAAGAGGCCACTAGCACAGATAAACCAATATCAAATCATCCGAAAATCATCTCTGAAAAAGGTTATAGATGCGTATGTTTAAATGCAAGGAGCATAGTAAATAAGAAAAACGAATTAAACATTATGGTAGAAGATATTGACCCTCACATAATTGGTATAACTGAATCATGGGCTAACATAGATATAACAGATGCTGAATTAGGACTGACAGGATACGTAATGTTTAGGAAAGATCGAATAGGAAGAAGGGGCGGGGGAGTTATTTTATATGTTAAAGAATCTATTCAGGCTTATGAAATAAAACTAGAAAGGGAAGCAGATTGCGATGAAGCTGTTTGGTGCAAAATTGTTTCAGGAAATTCAAAATTAACTATTGGATTAGTTTACCGAAGTCCAAACATAAACGAAGAGGACAACACAAAAATAAAAAACGCTATAAAGGAAGTTAGTAAAGGGGAATGTATCATAATGGGAGATTTTAACCATGGACACATACAATGGAATTCTCTAGAGAGCACAGGGATTGAGGATCAACAATTTCTATGTTTAATCCAGGATAGCTTTCTTACTCAGCACGTACTAGAACCAACCAGGGGAGAAAATGTATTAGATATAGTTTTGTCATCACAACAAGAATTAGTGGACAATGTAAAAATATTTGAACCATTGGGTAATAGTGACCATAATCAAATACATTTTGACATCAATGTAAAATCAGAAAGTAAAAATAAGAAAACGTATAAGAGAAACTTCCACAAAGGTAACTACAAAGATATGAGAAAATACTTAGCACAGCTAGATTGGAATTACATGCTGATGGATAAGACTGCAATTGAATGTTGGAATATTCTAAAATATGAAATTGAGAGTATCATTGATAAATTTGTTCCCTTCCGAAAACAAGGAAAACGGTGTAGAAAGAAACACTTGTCAAAAGAGGCAATTAGAAAAATAATGCTAAAACAAACTATGTGGAGGGTTTATAGGCGTACCAGAAAGGAAGAAGACTATGCAAAATACAAAGAGGCACTTAATGCAGCTACAACTGAAATCAGACAATCTAAAAGAAGCTATGAGCAAAAACTGGCATGTAACATAAAAACTGACAGCAAGAGTTTTTATGCATATGTCAGGAGTAAACAAAACGTACAAGACAAGGTTGGACCTCTAGAAGACAGTGCTGGAAATATAATATCACAGGGGTTTTTAATGGCGGAAGACCTAAATGGTTACTTCAGTTCAGTGTTTACAAAAGAAGATATTAGTTCATTACCAGTTGCTGATGCTAAATTCCAGTGGGCTAAATCTGACTATTTAGGACCGTTAGTTGTAACTCCAGAATTGGTAGCTAGGAAAATAAAGGCAATGAAGGATAACAAATCACCGGGAGTGGATGGGATTCCTCCAAAATTACTAATGGAAACAGTAGATCAAATCAGTATACCACTTGCAAGAGTATTCAACTTGTCATTAAAAGAGGGAGTTGTTCCGTTTGAATGGAAAGAAGCAAACATCATACCATTATTTAAAAAGGGTTCGAGAAATAAGTCAGAGAATTACAGACCAGTGAGTTTAACGTCAGTGATTTGTAAATTATTAGAAAGGTTAATTAAAGACCATATGGTGGACTTCCTCGTTAAGCATAAATTATTAAATTCATCTCAACATGGATTCCTTAAAGCGAGGTCATGCTTAACAAATATGTTATGTTTTTTGGAAGAAATCACTAAGTGGATAGACATGGGATCGCCAGTAGATATTATCTACTTAGATTTTCAGAAAGCTTTTGACAAAGTGCCACATCAAAGATTGCTACTTAAATTAAAAGCCCATGGTATCGGGGATAGCATAACTGACTGGATAGAACAATGGCTGACTGACAGAAGACAACGAGTTGTAGTAGATGGCGAAGTTTCAAATTGGAAATCGGTTTTGAGTGGGGTACCTCAAGGATCAGTATTAGGACCTATATTATTCTTAATTTATATCAATGACTTGGACGAGAGTATAACAAGTAACGTACTGAAATTTGCGGACGACACAAAACTGTTTAGAAAGGTTAATACTGATGGTGATAAACAACATTTACAAAACGATCTAGACAGATTAGTGAAATGGTCTGAGAAATGGCAGATGCTGTTCAATTTTGGGAAATGTAAATGCCTACATACAGGACATTGGAACTTGAATGTAAACTATAAAATGGGAGCTACTGTTCTTGGTACTACTGTAAAAGAAAAGGACTTAGGAGTTACAATAAGCGCTGATATGAAAGTTTCAGAGCAGTGTGGTATTGCAGCTTCAAAGGGTAATCAAATTCTTGGATTGATTAGATGAAACATAACATATAAGGGAAAAAAGTTAATTATACCTCTTTATAAAGCAATAGTTAGACCTCATTTAGAATACTGTATACAAGCATGGAGACCATATCGTAAGAAGGATATAGATACGCTTGAACGCATACAAAGGAGAGCAACTAAAATGATTCCAGGACTTAGAGACCTTAATTATGAAAAACGCCTGAGAAAATGTGGTTTAACAACTCTAGAGACAAGGAGGTTAAGAGGAGATCAGATTGAAGTTTTTAAGATATTGAATGGGTATGAAAATATTGATAGAAATATGTTTTTCTCACTCAAGAAGGATAGCAGAACTAGAGGACATGAGGTAAAATTAGTAAAGGATCAATGCAGATTGGACATCAGGAAGCACTCGTTCTCACAGAGGACAATAAATGAATGGAACAAACTGTCTACAGATTGTGTAACTGCTAGCAGCGTGAATATGTTTAAAAACAAGGTTGACACATATATCAGGAGGGCGGGTTATAAGTAGGTGAACATTGTTGGACTCTCGATAAGCCAATGGCTTCCTTGTCCACTTGCCATCTGGGCCTTTGGCTTGGATGGCAAATCTTGTTAAATCTTGTTAAATCCCTGTAATTGATGTTTTCATGCAGT